>WSFP011425612.1:0-22347 GCA_009831015.1 Picea engelmannii
CATGCACACCAACCCTATGGATTTTGTGTTGGTGTGCATGCCATATTGGGCCAATAGTATCCTGAATGTAAAACCTTGTATGTCATATGTTTATCAAAAAAATGACCACCACATGGACCATCATGACAAATTTGTAGGATATACACTATCTCATCTTCCCGAACATATCTTAGAATGATCAAATCGAGTCTATTATGGAAAAGGTCATGGACAATCCATGAGTGTTTAACACTTTGTGTTATAATTCAACGCATTTCATGAGGTGACAAGTGAGCTGGTAATTTTCCAGTGGCTAAGTAATTTTTCGTATCTGCAAACCATGTAGTGTTTATAGAAATGGAAAAGAGATGCTCATCTGGGAAACTATCATCAAGAATAACAATATCATCTTCATTATTAATCTGAGAGAGAAAGCCATCTACTAAGTTCTCTTTTCCTGGTCGGTCAATGACAGTAATATTGAATTATTGTAGTAAAAGGAGCCACCTAGTTACTCGACCATTGATAATAGGTTTGTTCATGAGAAATCTAAGGGTATATTTGTATGTACAAAAACCTCATATCCTGTAATATAATGGTGAAACTTATTAATTCCATGGACAACTGCTAAGAATTATTTTTCAGTGATTGTATAGCTCATCTCAACAGGAGTCAAGTTTTTACTTACAGAGTAAATGTCATAAAATTGTTGGTCTTCTTTTTGTCCTAACACCCATCCTATTGTAGTATCGGAGGCATCAATAGATATATGGAATATGAGGTCCCAATTGGGTCCTCTAAGAACCGGTGCCACGGATAATTTATCTTTCAAGGTTTCAAATGCAGTTTTACAATAGTCATTCCATTGAAAGTCAACATATTTTGTGAGCAATTTGAACATTGGTGGGGAAATTTTCATAAAAGTTTCAATGAATCGCCAGATCTTATTTAAATTAGAACATTTATAAAGTTGTTTCTCGTTTCCAGTAGCCGTCAGTTTATAAGTATTTTCTTCAGTGTTGATGAAAGAGAAAGGTGGAACATTGATGCAGGGGAATCATTCAAGTTATATTGTATTGACTTCTAGAAAGTTAAATTAACTGAGTTTGTTTTACATAAAAATTAGTCCCTTAATAATAATGCTAAGTGTGTGTAATAATGGATGTTGTTTCCAAAATAAGCTCAAGAATATCTTAGAACCAGAATGAGGGATTTTATCTAAATTTAGACCAAGGATTTCTCCAATTTGTTGATAGATCATGATTGTATGGATCTAGATAGATGGTGAGATTTGAATGTGTTTTGTAGCTTGTAAACTATAATGTTGACGTTGTTGGGGAGAATAGAGGAAAATAGAGTTTGTACTCTGTATGTGAAAAAAAAGATAATCTTCACCCATTTCCCATTCCATGTAGCCTATTCTCTTTGTGAGCGGTATCTATGTGGTTGATTAAATAAATATGTAATATATAGTTTCAATCTTGATCCATAGCATCGTGTTTGTATATTTGCAAGGTGTGGTTTATATGATCTATGTTTAGATCTCTGTATGCATATATCATAACATGATGAGAGTTATTGAGTGGAATGCAACTGATGGTTAATGTTGAATAAAGAAACAAATCACTATGTTACCTGGAAATGTGTGTTCTCTGTCTAACAACCTGAGTCGATTGGTTATATATTGACATTGGGTGTAGTGATCCAATCAAGTAATAAAAGGGAATTCTTTCTTGTTTGAAATCACAATGAGTATAAAGTTCTCTACACTACGTTGAGAGAAAGCTGGAAGATTAATTTCATTGTTGAATCTAGATCCAACCTACTGTGAATGCTAAAGGAAACCCTAGTGTGCAGTCATCAACTCTCAATCGCTTCGATAACAAGTTAAATAGTGAGTAAATTATTCCATAATGAGTTTCACCATTGGATTGAGCAAAGGAGGGTTATGATTGGTTGTAGTCAGAGGAATTGTTGAAAGCTCAAAGTCACTCTCACCATTGAATTGATTCTCATCAATGGTGGCTGAGTCATGTTGGGGTAGAGATTTGAAGTTCTCCAACTTATTTAAGAATTTCTGAAAATCCTTGGGAGGAAGCTAACAGGATTCAACCTACGACTTTAAAGTTAAAATGAAGATTTGTGGAATGAAAACGGATAGTGATCCAAACTGATTTGTTTAAGCGAGAGTTCAATATCTTTGAACAATTCAACTAGTGTAGCTCAAAGGCCACCCATTTTCTAGCAAAAGGAAACAAATCTAGGCATTATTCAGGCATGCAATATCATGAATACAAATATTTACGGCCGGGAAAACTTTAGAAAAATGGAAGTGGCATTATTCAGGAAGACGATATTATGAACACAGATAATCACGACCGTGACCAAGCAAGACTCAATAAAAAAAAATTAAATTAAAAATGAGTAGCGTTTGCATGCCTGATATTCGTAATTTATTGCGATTCCACCGACGATTCCTTTCAAAAAGACTATCAGCGAAGTCAACAGAGTGTCGAGGATTACACAGATAAAATCAAGAGTTACAGAACTTATCTTAATTAAATATCAATATTTAACCTTCGAATCCCTACAAAATTCACATCGACAAAATCAACGAACTGTGAGAAACTTGATTCAACAGTCGAATTGAGCGATGGAAACACATAGAGATCTCAAATTTCACAATATTATCCTCCCCTTCACCCTCTGTGTGGGGCTCGACTCTTATAGAAAACAGATCTAGTTTATTAGGTAGAATGGTCATTCAGTTTGATCACACTGGAGAGTAAAAAAAAAGTGAAGTTTAACCATATGAAAAGACTATGCGGGAAATGTAGACCCAAAAATTGAGAATTGGGTTCCCTCTAAAAAAATTTCCCATTTAAAATTCCCCTCTATATTTCAAATTTGCCACCGAATTTTCCATCCTTTCGAATATTTACCACCATGGTCACACCATTAATGCTATGGAGAGTGCAAAAGGGGTTACACAAAAGTAAACCATATGACCATAGGTTTGATTCTTCCACCCGTAAACCTTACCCTGTTTATGTTGCATTCACCAAGAAACATTAAATATAATGGAGTGTGATATATTCTTGGAAATAAATTTCAGAAGCCTTGGGTCTTGAGTCTATACTAAATGAGAGTTTTGTTTTTGTTTTAGAATGACCTTGCATTTAAATTAGGTTTTTGAGTGGTTGGTCATATTAACAAAAATGTCCATAATTAATAATGCCCTATTACCAATGCCTAAGATGATAACACTGCATACACGATGGATGACATGGTAAATCTCTTGGATGATGACTGGGAGGAATAAGATGATTTGTGGGCCAAAGAGGGTCTTTTTCAACCAGATGAAATGTACATACATCTATACAATCTCTAGTGTGTAAAAGTGACAGGTGGTTTTCATGTGAAGTCTCGATCTGATGTTGAATTGGGAGAATCTTTGAAGTGCTTGATAGACAATAAGGAAATTTAGGAAACTTCTAGGGTTTCTACATTAACTTGGATCGATGATAAAGATAACCCCCAAAACCCTAGATCTATATTTGACGTTAACCTTTGGTCACAAAAGAAGACTTCTTCAAAGCTATAGAGAATAGGAAGCCTTGACTATACGAAGGTGTTGACGCTTGAATCCATCAGGACCGAAACGACAACCTCACAAGGATGTGAATCCTCCTGTGTTTTTATAGAGCTGGTACTCCTTTGTCCGAGATTTATAAAATGTGGGACTTTTATAAGAAGTTTTTCAACAAAAAGTAAAGTAGATATAACAAAAAATGGAAAATATTTTTCTTTTGTTTTAAAAAGAGAGTTCTTGTGAATGGACTAGGAAATACACACATTCATACATTTAAAGAAAATAAAAAAAAATCCTCATATCCATCATAGTAGGGCTAAAGTTTTTTTATCACATAAAAAAAAAGAAAACGATATGCATGCTTAAGGGAACTTTGATAGAGTAGTACATGGACAAATCAAATGGAGATAATGATAGATCAACCTCAAATGCTTTATATTCAAAACCTGGGTTACAAAGTACAATCGAGATTGTTCCCAAAACAACCCTCATGGAATTTCTATAAAATATATAGTTTAATACATATCCTCTGAAATTAAAATGTGTTTGTCATAATGACTATGATTGGAGCTCTCGTGGACCATAAAGAAAATATTTATAAGAATTAATATCATAGAAATAATAAAGTGGGTAGCAGAAGGAAACAAGACCTACAAAGAAGAAAAATATATATATCAATATTCGGTTAAATCTTTCTATTTAAATAGGTGGAGTAACTGGATGAAGAGATTGATAGAGAGAAAAATGTGATTAGTATGAACTTACTATGATGGTATCTCATGGTTTGTCACTTTCTCGCTAATGTCCTTTTATGGCTCTCCTTGGTGGTTACAGGAAACGTATCAACCGTCCTTTTCCCTTCATTGGTAAGATTGTGGACAACCTTTTTGAACCACTCCTCGATGTAGCTCCTCATTGGAGCCACATTAATTTCATGCCAGATTTTTATATTGAAGAGTTCACCTTCCAAATCCCTTAGATCAATAGAAATGTTTCACAATGCTTCTTCAATATCTTAATTTTTAATTGAATAATCAACTAGCATGTTTTCCACGTCATCTTCATCATATTCAAGAATGCCATAGAATTTTTCAAATGACAACCCTTTAAAGATCTCAACTTGTTCATCAAATGCTTGCTTGGTTAAGAAAACAACGTTGAGTACCAATTTCGAGTCTTGGACCTCATTGGTGTTGTCAGCTAGATCTATCTTAGTTAGCTTCTTGAATAATTCCTCTTTTCTAGTTATGGCCTGGTTGTATGCTTGAACAATACCATTCATGTTTCTTACCTTTTCCTTCCATCATGCATTCAATTGTTTTATTTAATTTGGAGAAGGGAGATCCTCCTCTCTTCTTCTCAATTATGTCATATTAGTTACTTTAACACCAAATGGTACAACCACATCAAGGTAGAAACCTTCCTCATTTTTCAAATCTACTTGTAGATATTCATGAAAAGGATGCAGTGATCTCATTCCAAAAGAGACCATGCTCTTTGACATCTCCCAAGCCTCTGTTATTGATTCCATTATTTTCTTGATATTATTTTCCACATAGCCTCGAGTTGATGTGAGAAGGCTTGTCGATCCTTTTAAATTTTCCACAGGTGTGGTAGGACCGATCATTGCTAAAGGAATAACAAGTACTAGAAGGGGCATTAAAACTTCCTCAATTTCTTTGATTCACTCCTTTAACCTGACATTCTCCGCTTCAAGGCTTCCAATAGAACTGTCTAGAGAATCTCCAGTTTCTTGGTGTATCTAGGAAATTTGGGAAGCTCGCATGTTCTGTAGGTTAATCTCTGAATGATATTTCCCCTTCTTATTCTTTACATATATTTTCTCAATAATCCAAATTTTGGATTCGTTGTAAAAACAAACGCTCTGAAATGAAAAAGACTCTTCTTCGGTGAAGGTCTCGGTCTCAATTATTTCCATCTGATGGTTCTGGTGAGCAGTGTTCTCTAGCTAGTTGACATTGGGGAACACATTCTCAATGTCAATTTAGAGTTCCATATCCTTGAGGGAGAGTTCATGGATATCACCTTCTCCTCATGGTCCCTCCTCTTCTTGCACAATGTTTTTTCTTTTCTTCCTCAAGGGAAGTTTAAATTTTTTCAGAAGGAGGGTTCTTATCTCCTCCTCCAACTGAAGAACTATGGGTTACTTTCTTACTTGGGTAGGCCATTGGCACGTTGCTCTGAGATGTTGTACTCTTTGGCATGACATTCGGGGATTGGGCACTTTTATCACCCAAACCTTTTCCTCTCTACTTGTACGACTCATTGGTGTTGATTATTATCTCTAGGTGGCCAGTGTCACAAGCAGGAGTGCATGAGGCATTTTCTCTATATTCATTCAGAATAGTGTTAATGAAATAATTTTTGAAACCAACAGCTAATAGATGTTCTACAAAAATACCACTAGGGTCGAACCCTTTTACTTTTTGAGCATATTTTCAATTGAGGCTATGGAAGTGGCCCACAAATTCATCAATCTTGTTCATATTTCTGAATATGAAATCCCTGACTTTCCAAGGCAGAGGTATGAATTTATTTTTCTCTTTTCACGAAAAAAATGCAACCATTAGGTGTACTGCCTTGCTATTTCAACAACAAACATTTTTTCAGATATGTGGTACAGAAGGAAGGAAGTATTTTATTTGGATCCAAAAATCCTTATAATGTTATAATTTTCCATTTGTTCTAGTGTCCCCTTCCTATATAGGAACGTACTTGGTTGGTCAGACATCCAGGGAGCGTTCTTTCCAAACAAAAATTCTTTAAAAACTGAGACAAAATCATTAAATACTTCATAAAAATGTTGGGAGGCCTTGTTCCTCCACAATGTTTGATACCAAAAGGTTATTGGGTCGAATTCACAGTTTACCTTCTTTCACACAGATAATCTCGGGAACTGAGAGCAATGTGCTATCACGAAAACCAAATAAGATGACACAAATTTATTCTCCTTCTTTCATTGCATAAATTTAGAAGATATTTGAATGGAAATCAACTTACCCCAATCGAAGATGGCCCGTTCTTTGACTGTAAAATATAGAATGTAAAGAATCATCCCGGAGATGTTGGTCGTGGTTTCTGGTCCTGTTATCCTCGTAAAAAGCCATGCAATTTACCAGAAGGGATTTTTAAATGAGCCAATGTGAAATCTTGTGATGTCCTCAGGGACAACCACTAGGTTATCTAAGAATTCAGGTAAGAGGTCCAGTCCATTGTCATTCTTTTTTAATAACTCCCTACAATATTCACCTTTGAAGGTGAGCATTGGCCCGGGAAGCCTCAACATCTTACGAAAAACCTAAGGTGACAAAGAGATAGGGGAATGGTCCTACAAATGGATGATCTGCTGGCTTGGAATGTATCTCTAAGTGCACCAAGTGACCAACTCCTTACAATCAAAAATATTTGGGACAAACCCTGCGCGTGTAATTCCAGACATCCATATTATTTCCTTCTGGGTAGAAGGGGATGAATAATAGGAATATCCCCTGGATCACTGAAAAATCTGATCCTCACATCTAAAAATACTTAGTGTATCTCCACAGAATTTTTGTCAAGTTGCTTCCATAAGTCAACGAGAACGTTCCCTTGCTCCAAATTATGTTAGGAATGAATGTTGGAGGGAGATGATATAATCCTCTGTAAATCCTGCTTTAATGCATTTTAATAAGAGATATCCTCAAGCCTTTCTCTTATTAATGACCATCCTTTTGAACCTGTATGGGAATTTATTAGCATTAAATCATAGTAAATGTGCATTGGGAAGTGTGAAAGGGTGTCAGGGACAAACAAAGGCAATATGTGACTTGATATTTTTGTGAACCCGGGAACCCAAGACCCCGATAACCAAAGATGGTATGAGGCGTGAAATTGGCTAAGTGTGGGATGGCGCGGAGGTTGGATGGATTCATGTAGGTGGAATGACACTTAGGAAGTTTGGGGAGTCCAAGGATCGAAATGTAGATCACAAAACGCTTTGGTGCAATGTGTCTATCATGGAACACGAGAACATGAAGGTTTGATCCTGTCAATTCGGGAACCTGCGATCGTAGAATCGACTAAGTATGGAACAACACAATGGTCGATCAGACTCATGATGTGAAGTTGTATATGGAGGTGAGAAATTGTAAGTCTGCCAACCCAGGAATCTTTGGTCGAAAATGTGACTAAGTGTTAGAACTATAAAGGGATAGTAAGAGGGAAAAAATAAAAGGGAAAAATGGGTAAGTGTAGGGGGAAAAGAAAGGAATAAAAGAATTTGAGAGAATAGAAAAGGGGAGCTAATCTTTCATAAGAGGAAAGTGACCTCAACAAGAGGTCAAGCAAAGGAAAAGAGACAACAAAATTTTTTTAAGGTGCAAAACAACCATCCTCTCTATGTTCTGGGGAAGGATGTATCATTACAGTGGGCTGCAAGTCTAGCTTCGAAGGCTTTAGTGGGAAAAGTTTTCTATCTGAAGATGACAAAATAAAATATTAAGAAGGGGATTCAAGACCACTGGAAACCCTTGGTCATCTATTTTCCCTGTTTAAGTCTATTATCAAATCACTGGATCCTGTTTCATTTCCTATTGGAGGGATGTCTTTTAAATATTTCAGCTAGTCAATGGATTATTCGTTGTGGGGTTTTGATACTCAAAATATGGAAACCTAGATTTAATCCATATATCGAGTCCTTTTCCAAGCATGTTGTATGGATTCTCCTCCTATAATTTCCAGTAGAGTTATGGGTTACACAAATCTTCGTAGATCTGAAAAACAATGTTGGAAGATTCGTGTATTTTGACGAGGAGTCCTTGTGCTAGAACAATAAAAGGATTACATGGGTACTAGTGGAATTTGATTCAAAAAAGGTTTTTTCGGAGGATATAGAGGTGTCTACAGGGGATAGTTCCTTCATCCAATTTTTGGATTACTGGAGGGAGCCATTTTGATGCCATCATTGCTATCAGGAAGGGCATATCAAAGTAAAATTCCCTTTGTTGATCAAAACATAAGAAAAGGAAGGTGATGAGGGTTCTTAGCCGCCTCAACTTCCCTTAGATTTTTTTCCAGTTCCACCCTCTCCAAGAAGTCAGGAGAGAAACTCCTTTCTTAGTAAGATGAATATTTTTTTCCCCTCTTTTTTCAACAGTTTATCAAATAAGGATATTAAAATTCTTCATGATAATGAGGAGTGGCTAGTAGAAATTTTTGGGGTTTTTTGGGATATTGTTTTAAATTTTTTTGAAGAACTTCCAACCAAGAATTTGATTTTTTCTGATAAGGTTCCTCTACAACAATCGAAAAAACAGGCGATGTTAATTACCCCTACACAATCTGGCTCACCAAATTAGTTTGTAACAAATATTGGTTATGAGGAAACCCATATTTAGACCCTAGCTCGGTTTTCTTTTAATGGGGACCCTACTCTTTCTTACAAAGAAGTTCTGGAAATTGGCTCCCATTCTTTAGAATTGAGCAATGTTGGTAATGTTGAAAGCTTTGTAAATTTCTCACAAGCATAATTTATTGGTAGATAATTTTTGAACCCCTCCTATAAAGAGGCCCTTAAAAAAACCCCTCTTCCAGTCTATAATTCATATGAAGCTACAAAATTGAATGTGGATAGAGTCAATACGACCATTAGTAAGAAGATCACAAAAAAGGTTAAAAAATGGGTTATAGGTGTTGTAGATGGAGGCTTAGCACCTATTATTAACTCCTCTCATGTATTACATGGTGATTCTCCTTCTAATTCCACTAGGGTGCTTAGAGATTTGGAGCCCAATTTGGGTTCCCCCATATGATCATTCTATAAATGAATCTGAGAGGGGTTGGGGGTTCCCCTAAGCTATTAAGCATAAAAAAGGTGATACAGTAAACTATCCTTGACTTTATCTTATTCCAGGAAACCATGGTTGATAGTTATAAATCCAAGTACTTCTTCTTAAAGTGTTGTCCCTTATGAGATTGTGTAGCTATAGATGCTATAGGCCTCTCTGGAGGCTTAATTTCTAGATGGAATCCTTTATCTTTTGATATTCAATATTTTCACATTTTTGTAGGTATTCTGATGGAAGGACGCCTTAAAGAAGTTTCAAGTACTGTCAAGATACTAATTAAACTGCTATGGTCCCTATCAAGACATAATTGCCTTCTGGAAATCACTGGAGGAGAGCGATTTCTTAAGAGAGTAAGTATTGATAATTGGGGGCGATCTCAAATGAGAATGTTGGAAGACATTCCATGACATTTCAAGAGCATTACGAACAACATTTTGTAGATGGGAATGATGAATGATGAAAATGATCTGACCGCATAATGAAGGTTCATGCAAGTGTGGAGGATGTTGAATATTATGCGGGGACATTAGGAAATATCCTTGACTCTTGAAACCCTCACATACCATATTTAAGGCATGTGTCTCATCTAACCATGTCAAATTTTGACCTAACCCCTAAGCCCTAAGCCACTGACCCTTAAATCGTTAATCCCTAATCCATAAACCCTTAATCCCTCAACCTTAGTTAATCACTAATCCATTAACACAAAATCCCTAAATCCCCTAATATCCAATTCATCAACCCTTAAACACTTAAATACTAATCCCTAATCCCTTAATCCATAAACCAATATGCTTTAAGAACTTAAAAATTAATCCCCTAGCACATAATCCCTAATCCATTAACCATTAAAATACCTAAACCATAAGCGCCAAAACCCTTCTCTCTTGACCCTTAATCCCTAATTATTTTAACCCTTAATCCTTGTACACCAAATCACTAAATCCCATAATCCTCAAATCTCTTATCCACTTAACCCCCAACACCTCAACTAATTAACTATTTATGCACATTCGACACTAAACCCCATTCACTGCTCACCATGCGACATTAATGGATGACATTTGTGATGGGAGTGTAATTGGAAGACATTAATCCATGACATTTTAAGAGAGTTTCTACAAGCATTCCATAGATGTGAATGATGAATGATGGAAATAAGACTGGATTATGAACGTTGATACAAATGTGGATGATCTCAAAAATTATGTGGGGACATCAGGTATCCTTGATTCTTCAAACCTTCACATACCATTAAGGGCGCATGTGTCTATTATAACCATGTCAAATTTCAATGCATATAGTAACAATTTGAAGAAATTTCAACATTATCCCCATTCACTACTCACCGTGCAACATCAGTGGATGAAATTGGTGATTAGCGTTTTGGAATAAGTTCCATGAAATTTCAAGAGAGTTTTGACAAATCCCTAACTCCCATAACCCCTGATCCATTGACCCTTAAATACTTAAGGTCTTATCCCTAATTAACCCTTAATCCCTCAACCTGATTTAATCAATAATCCCTTAACACAAAATCACTAAATCCCCTAACCCCTAATCCATCAACCTTAAACGCTTCTCACTAATCCCTAATCCCTTAATCCATAAACCCCGTATGCACTAAGCACTTAAAAATTAATCCCCTAGCCCATAATCCCTAATCCATTAACCATTAAAATACCTAAACTGTAAGCACCAAATCCCTTATTTATTGACATTTAATCCCTTAAACCATAATCCCTAATCCATTAACACTTAATCCATGTACCCCAAATCCCATAATCCTCAAATCCCCTATCCACTTAACCCCCAACACCTCAACAAATTAACTATTTAGGCTAATCTGGCTATATCCGACTCTAAATTCAATGCTACTTCTGGTGCAATTTCTTGCACTAACTGGGGTGCTAAATCATATGCTAAAGGGGGTGTTATTTCTGGTGCTAAAGGGGGCATTATTTCTGGCACTAAATGGGGCGCAATTTCTGACGTTAAATGGGGCGCACTTTCTGGTGCTATTAGCACCTAATTTTTTTTTTCACTGCAAAAAATGCCATGAATAGCTCCATCCTGATAAATAGTGATGACTTGTTTAAAACATTGAAGAAAAATGCACTAAAACCAACTTTGGAAGAAAAAAAGGGAGAAAAAATGGGAGCAAATCACAGGGATTTTTTGTAGTGTTAGAACTTTCTTTTATCTCGAGAATTTATTTTCTGTACTTCTTCAACTACTCCTTTAATAATCATTTCTCATTCCTTAGTCTCTCTGTTTCATTTAGAGAACATATGAGCTCTCCTTCAAGATCTATTTCTGCATCAATATTAGGATCCTCTTTGCAAGTTTTAAACCTGTGAAGTAAAGAAATGCATACAAATTCTTAAGAAAAACAAAATTAATCAATGGATCATACACATAGTACACAGAGATTTACGTTGGAAACCCTTAACTAAGAAAAAAACATCCTTCATTGGTGTCACACCTCTCAACTCTTCATTCTATTAATTTCACCATTCTCAATACAATATATGCACAATATTTTAAGTATTCCACAACTACCAAAACCCTAATCCCTTAATCCATGATTAATTTAGAAAACTGTTAAAAATAGAAAAAAAATGATAAAATAGAAAAAACCAGCCCCCCAAAAACATTTGGGGCACTACCTCGAATGTTATGCATAACCAGTGGGGGGAAATCCTGCCCCCTTGGGAACCCCCTAAGAAATTGCTCGACACACATGACACAAAGAGAGAAAGTGGGATGGATCATTAGATGCAGTTGTCAAATTTGACACACCCCCCCACACATTCAAAGAATATAAAATCTATCCAACATTCACCCACTTTTTGTTTTCATTGCATATAGGGGATCACAAGATTACATAATCAACAATCCAAGGCATCAATGCCCATTGTTTCTCTACATTAGGAGAAATTATGAGTGCTCACAGACTTTGTCAATGAATCTGCAACATTATTCAAAGTGTCAACCTTTTCCAACAAAACCTTCTTGTCTTCAACCATGTCTCTCACAAAATGATATTGAACATCAATATGATTTTTCTTTGAATGATAAGATGGGTTCTTCGCTAGGAAGATTGCACTCTGACTATCACAATATAACCTTGCTTATTGTTGTACCAACCCAACACCTAAAAACAATATTTGTAACCATACTTCTTCCTTGCATGCATGAGTGGATTCTATGTATTCAAGTTCTGTAGTTCAGAGTGCCACTATAGCCTGTCTTTTTCTCATCCAACTGATTGCTCCTCCAAATAGATTAAACACATACCCACTTGTATATCTTCTGTGATCCATATCTTCAGCCCAACCTACATAAAAAAACTTGTTGATGAATATTTTAGTCATCAGTTTCAAGCTGACATAATGTTTCAAGGATTCCCTTCAATATGCATTGTTTGCGCAAAGTTTTTTCACACTCTTGCCAAGTTGCCACTAAAAATCATAAAAGATTCTTTCCCACTCCTCGTACTGTAACGACCCCATCATTATGACTACATGCGTTGCAACACAAAATCAATTTTTTTTTTAAGCAGAATGGGAACAATGACAATAGTTAAACAAAGCAACTTGATGATGAACATAACGCATGCAGATCAAGAAATAGTAAACAACGACTCAGACACTAGCACATTAGGAAACTGGATGAAACATGCGATAATTAATAGATAGATAAAAATGACTACCCACCTGACACAAGAAATAAAATGCCTACTAGTTGAAGGACAACATCAACAAACCCGACATAATGACTTCAATGACCAATATCTAGAAACCTTTACGGTGCACAAACCCAATGCATTAATGCGTTACAAAACCAAGTACTAACATCAATCACAATGAACGATATGCCCACATCGGGAAGCACAAGACTCCGACCAGATTATCATTCGTGGCTATCCATATGGGTGTGCAATGATCCCCTCATTAGGATTCATGCCGTCACAAGGCGATAGGCGTACAGTAACCATGGTGCAACACAACATTTCTATACCCTTAATCCAAGCTAAATCCCTCGCGCTAGGAGACCGAATTAACTATCAAAAAAATGAGGACTAAACCCAAGCACCCAACCAACAATCGACAAGACAACAAGACACAAGGGAATCTAACGACCATAACATTCATACAACACATTAAATTCCTTTCACAACAATTTCTATTGCAAACATACATCAATCTATACACATTAAAATAATTATTATCAAACAATTAGCTCATTGTAACTATTTTCCAATTCCAATATCAGATAAGTATTTTCCTAAGGAGGAATTCACTATACTTTAAACATAAACAAATATGGAACATGTCCTTTTAAACAATATAAAACATGTTATTTAAAACTTAATATGCTATCTTTTAACTGAAACAATATAATAAAATTGCTATCTAATAATCATTATCAACCATCTTGTCTAGTAAAATAAATTTCAGTTTAACAATGATATTGAAGGCTACAATAATATTACTATCCATTAGATTAAATCATTGTCTTAACAGTTGCATCGCTGTCTACCATAAATTCGCTATTCAAATGCTAATCATTGGAAATGTAAAGATTATAACAGTGAAATGTAAAGAATATAAGGAATATTTTGTTGGCTAGCATGTAAAGAATGTGTCGTTGTCTATATATTAAATCGTAGTCTCTACATATTAAAATCACCGATATTAAAAATGCAGGTATTTTTCCATATTAAAAACGCATGAATTAACATAATAAAAACGTTATCCATGATGATTATAATGATATCGCTGGGTGTTATAATGATATGATGGGTATCATAAGATATCACTGGGTATTATATAATATTCTATGTTGGGTATTATAATGATATCTCTAGGTATTATAATGATATTGTTGGGTATTATATAATATGATATGCTAGGTAAATGTTACTAAAATCGCTGAGTAAATATATAGTTGTTGAATTACATTTCAAGGGAGAAATTAAAATCTATAAAATTACAGTAATTGTTATATGAGTTCGCTATCATAAATGAAATTTGCTATCATAAAATCACTATATAATCGCTATCATAAAATCGTTGTACAAATTCGTTGTCATGGACAACAATAATGAAATTAAATCATTGTCCATTAGATATGGGTAATTTGCTGTCAATATATATTAAAATCGCACAGTAAATAAATGAAAATGATGTCATAAATATAGATGAAATCACGGAGCAAATAAATGATAATGTTGTCATAATTATATATGAAATTGCAGAGGTAAAATCGCCAGAAATCTTGGTGCAAAATCCATGCAATGTGCCACAAAATTATGGTGTGAAGTGTTGTGTCAAGTGCCATGAAATGCATAGGGTGAAAGATGTGTAAATGATGATGTTCAAATCTCTTTCATTCCCAAGACAAGAAGAAAAATCGTCCAGAATTAAATCGATGTCAAACAAACTCGCTGGGTAAAAACAATTCGAGTTCAAGAAGGGGATTCGAACACATGCAATGATCCTTCAAAACAATTATAGGTAAAACAATTGGGTAAAAATGATTTGGTTGAAACGATTTGTTCAGAGATTCATCCTTCGAGATTAATCACTCAACACAGACTTTAAACATTCTTCAACGTTGGACACCATAAAGAATGCAAATATTTTCCATTTAAAACGCTGGGAATTATCATTAAAAGATGCAGAGATTTACCATTCCATAATGTTGGGGTTTATCCTTCAAACATGCAGAGTTTTATCAATCCAAAAACCCAGAGATTGGGCCTTCAAAACTCAGATGTTATCATTCACAAACGCAGATTTTTATCAATCCAAAATGTAGATATTTACCAAAGATTAAGAAATTAAAAATGAAGAGAAAATCAGAGTTTTAACCAATCAAGACGCGGAGATAGTCATTCATAAGAAGGCGCAAAGATCTGGGGTTAATCATAAGAGAAAAATGAAGAGATAAGTAAGGGATAGATAGTTGGGAGAAATTTATCCTTCGCTTATTATCCATGCACAGGAAAGCAGGGAATTTGAATCTATAGGTATTTAAACACCGAAGTGGCGACCATCGATTCGACTCCTGGCCGACTACTCAGGCACAGAATAATAACTTAAGGGATAAGAGACAAAAGATAAAATCACAAATCCTTCTTCGTAATAATCAATTAAAAAAAGCACAGAGAAGTCATTGCAATCAGAGTTTGGGTTCACCAAGGGAAATCAATTCAAAATATAGTGAGCATAAGGATGGGATGAATTTAAGTTCTTGATCATAAAATGTTGAATAAAACATAATCTTTAACACAGTACAAGTACAATATTGAAGGTGGGGGAACAATATTAAACTACCAAATGCGAAAGCTCTGAGTCATTGTCTTGCATGCGCTCCATCTAGCTCCCGCTTGGCGACCGATGTGACCTCACTGGTACCTCCAGTGAATGCTAGGGGTACTCTTCTTCCCACTGAGCCCCCCAAGCCACAAAGGGGCCATGCACACAATACCAGAGAACTTCTAGCATCCATATCGCCTAGCAAGTTCGAGCTACAACTCGTTACCCGAGCTGGGTATCCCAAATCTCACCAGAGAAGTTCAGTCAAGAAAAAAATTCAGCAACGTAATGTTACGCAAAAAGATCAGATCCATACTCCCCCTCTGCCATCCTTTTTATAGAGTTTTTAAGTAATTAGTTTCCCAAATTGTCATTAAATTCCTTTTTCAGTTAATTAATTTCGAAAAACCTCCCCCGTACACATGTCACCCATCCCCTAGTTGCACCAGAAAATCAATTTTATTAATTTATTAATTATTCCTATTTCCCTCACCCACCTAAAAGCATTCCTAAAAATGCTCCTTGGTGTCCCAATATTCCCTTACAAATATTAAATGAATTATACCTTACTTAATTCCTAGTTGGGTTTTTTATCACATACACTTGTCAAGGGAAGTAGGTTGTCCAAGTTCGCATCCTGAACAAGAAACATCAAAGCACAACGTTCCAAACAGTCCATTTCGGTCCCGAAATGCAAGCAACATGCAAGATCAACTTCAGCGGTAGACATTCCTGAGAATATCAGATCGACGGTTTGCAGGAATCGGGGGTTCAAAATATTGTTAAAGATGTTTGTCAAAGGTCTGAAGTCTCGAAACCTGAAGTGAGCATGAGATGTCTGATCTTGAGGGGGATAGGTGGCAGCCAATCCAATAGTTTGAGGAAATGATCTTCTGGAGTTTCGAAGTGAGAAGTGAATAAAAATTATGAAAATCCAAAGCTCGAACTCCTGAAGCAATCGTGGACTATTGATCTCAAAATTAGCAGGGAGTTGTTGATCTTAGCGACAGTGCCTCCCAAAGTATCGAAGCACCGAAGTGCCCAAAGTCTCGAAGTGGACAAAGTCTCGAAGTGTCAAAGTGCATGAAATCCCAAAGGACCAAAGACTGAAGTCCCGAAGCGCCTGAAGGCCCGAACTACTCGAAGTCCCGAAGACCTGAAGCGCTTGAAGGCCTGAACTGCTCGAAGTCCCGAAGATCCGAAGCACCCGAAGTCCCAAACTGGCCGAAGTCCTGAAGTGCTGAAGAACGTGGCGACATATCCTTCGCTTTGGGGTTTTTTTCTCCGTGAGGTTTTTCATGTTTCACTTTCAAAAAACCCAAAGCCCAAAGGCCCAGAGTAAGTCTCAGACGTATGATTCAAATGGACATGTGTTGTCAGATCTAGGGCTCTAGAGGAAAGAAAAGGGGGTAAAATCCTGAAGACCCGAAGTAGCTCTCGATCGTTGATCGAGAAGGGAGAAGAAGAGTTGTCAATCTAGTTGAAGGGGTCAAAGTCCTGAAACAAGAACAAATATGTTGATTGAAGAGGACATGCATCGCCAGATCTATAGCTCTGGGTAAAAGTGCATGGGAGAGGGTGAGGTTTGAGATTTGATTTCCCCAAATTCTGGAGCCATGAAGGGATCTCAACCATCAATCTCTGGAGGCCACACGTCATCAGATCCTTAACTCCGGATGTTTTGCTTCAAGGAAAAATAAGTTTGAGTTTTTAGTTTTCCAGAGCCTGGAGACCCGAAAGAGATCTCAGTTGTCATTTTAAGATGATACATGGTAGTCATAAGTATGGATATGTGGCACACTCATCGGTCATGAAATTGAGAACCTATTCAACAATGACATGTGGCATTCAATCCAGGAAGTCATGGGCATATAATTCGCTTCTTTGTTAGTGAAACATGTCACTTATCTTTCATGACACATCAACATAGCAGTGACATGTCATTCTTCGGGAGGTGTTATTGTTAAAAGTCAAGAGTAGCGTCCCCCTCCCCCAGGACACATTTTGGAGGATTCTAAAGTTGGTGGGCAGTTAATCTTGGCAGTAGC
Source organism: Picea engelmannii (assembly GCA_009831015.1). NCBI lineage: Eukaryota > Viridiplantae > Streptophyta > Pinopsida > Pinales > Pinaceae > Picea > Picea engelmannii. The sequence continues at coordinate 17,792 of WSFP011425612.1, forward strand.
ACTAAATCTAGTAGGTGCGCCCAGATCGCAGACCGTGTCCAGATCAACGAACATGATTCATTGTGAGGACGCAACTTGCTTGATCGATAAAATTATTGAGCATCCCCGCAATTGAAACCGTGGTTTGGAGAAAGTGATATGTGGAAGAAGGAGGTGGATTGCGGGCCCAAAAGCAGTGTGATTTCAAACCTATTTTGATAGCCCCGCAATCACGTTCTCATATAGTTTCTAATGTAAGAGCACTGCGTGGCCACCCTCTAGGCACTAATCCTCGTCTCGATCTCGAGGGTTCAATTAATAAATGAAAGGACTAGTGGTTGAAACCTCAAATCACTTAGTAATTGGAAGGCATGGAAGGTACAGTCGTGGGGACTGAACCGTCAGCCCGTGGTACCCCCATGGATAGATTTACCTGCAAAAACCATGTCAATCTGAGCTCGCGTCTGACAGAGGGATACATGCATAGTCTGACATAAGACTGCTCATACGCAATGCTTTGAATGTAGTGATGAGATCACACTCTTGATAATCAGGGACTGTTCTGAGTATAAATAAGTAGTTTTGATATTTTGTTAAGGGGTCAATTGGTTGAGCAGAGCTCTCTATTTTGTAATGTTTTGATGCCATAACTATGCTCTAGTTATGTATCGAATTTGAAACTTTCATGTTAATAGAAGTCAGCTTCTTTTCATCTCTCTGTAAAAACTGTGCTAAAACACTTGGGCATGGAGGATCCAGTCGAAGGTTGTTATGTTTTTGTAATGTAGGTTTGATTACAGTGGTATTGTGACCATTTTTAGTTAGCTCCTTTGTTATCTTTCTTCCTCTTAACTGAATGGCTTGGGCATGGAGGATCCATTCGAGTTGTTGTAGCTGCATTGTGATGTAGGTTTGATCATTATGTTGTTGTGACTTTGTTGTTTGGACATATTTCAGTGTTTGAATCTTGAGCTCAAGAGTGATATTGATTCTAATTTTTTATTCTCCAAGTTGCTCAAAATCCATGATTCTCATAGCAGTCTTGTTCACCTTTCTCACTAAGTCTCCCTCTCCTCACACTTAAAATCAATTCACCGACTGAAGTTAATGTGGCCCTCACTTCCCTGTGCATTTCTTGTCCAGTTCTGTGTTGAACATCATTCATATATTGAGTTTTGTCCATTGACCTCCACTCATATAAAACCAACATCCACCCACAACTTTGATGGGTATTGGGATTATCCTCTTGCAATATGAGGGTGACTCTCAATGCTAACATTCTTGGCGCCGTTTTCGGGGAACAAATTCAAGACATTTCCCTAGGTAAGAATGACAACGAGCTTCTGATTATGAAGGTGCATCAGACATCAGAACCATTGAAGCTTGCAACTTTCACCTGGCGAATCCACTATCAAAGACTCCACTGGGGAGGATCCTATTGATATAAAGATGATCATACCGAAGGGGAATACTAGGTATCAATTTATGAGCTTTATTCATGAAATCTTGTTCTTGTTCTTGTTTATCAACTCATTTCTCTCTTTCCCTTCACATATAAAGAGGATTATCCTATGCTTTGTCTATCAGATGATAATAGACCTTCCTTTATTTATTCATCCTTGGAAGAAGAAAACATGCCCTCTTCTTGTGTTCTATATATCGATCTCTTGTCTTCACCTCTGCCTATTCATAAAAGTGATATATGTATTGCATCTCCTCTTGAAATTGATCACCCTCGTAGCCCTAAGGAGGTTGAAAATAATTCATAGTCTTCTCAAATATCATTACCCTCCATTATTCCTATTGAGCCTTGCCATCAACTCATTAATCCTCATGATCAACCCACTGATTTTCAAATTAAAATAAGAAATAAGTTGTTTAAACCTTTAAGGCTTCCACTTGACTTTCATCCTTATCCTCATTATTCCTTTGAGTATCTTCCTAACCTTTAAGTCTTCCACATGACCTTCATCCTTATCCTCGTTATTCCTTTGAGTATCTTCCTTGGTTTTCTAGAGAGGATCATATTAAAGTCGAGAGGCATTTGGAGGCCTTTGAGAGCTTTGTCGATTAGTTTGAGATTGTTCATGATGATGTTTCCATGAGGCTATTCTCACAATCCCTGTCTAGAGATGTAGTCGTGTGGTTTAGATGTATGGAAGTAATTTCTATTGGTTCCTGGATCGAACTATGCCATGCATTTTTAAAGTGTTGGGGTGAGAACAAGTCCCTTGATCAATACTGGTTTGAGTTTAATGCCTTAAGGAGAAGGGAAGAGGAAGATTTGGTTGTATTCAATAGGAGGTTTTACAGTGTTTATCATAGTATTCCTATGGAGATTAGACCCACAGAGACTGTTTTCATGGTGTATTATGTCATGGCTCAACATCCAGAGTTGGTCCTACTCCTGAGAGAGAGGAAATATTCATCGTTAAGACACCTATTTGAATATGTTGAAGAAGTCGAAGAGAACATCAGGGATAGCAAGGGGGTTCATATGCAAGCATATCTTGAAAAATTGCATGTGCCTAAGGAAGAAGACTGTCAACATGTTTTAGATTCTGAGCAAGAAGATAGTGATTATGAATCAGAGTTGGAACAACAACAAGGAAAAGAGAATGCAGTTGTTGATGATCGAGAGTTGTTTTCGAAGGAGCAGGGAGGTTTTTTATTTTCAAGAAGAGAGGCATTTATAGAAGAGAAACATGGTCTTCTAAAGCAGCCAAGATTCTGTCACACGATTTATGATCCTATGGCTATACACATGGAATCATATGTTTCATATTTTGAGGATTTCCAAAAACATACCACAGAGCCTTTTCCTTTATACATTGAGAAAAAACATTGTGTGGAAATCCACCATTCTATGCCTACAGAAGAAAAAGGGCATAGATTTCCCATGTTTCTTGTTTATGATGATTATGATTTTGATCCTTGGGAGAGTCATGAAGAAGAAGAGGGAGAACCAAATGTGCAGTTCATATCCTTCCCAGATCCTGCAACTGAACAACCATCACATAGGATCGATCAACCTGCATCAGCCATTCACTCACCCATTCTTTCCAGAGACATTCAACCATGTGTGAGCAGCTGCAAGACAGAGCATGTTTTATGTCACCAACCCAGTGGGTTTTGTCATTTTCTCTATGAACCTGTAAGGGAGTACATGGAGTTGCATTTCCTTCATGTCTTGGAGCCACTCAAATTTATCCTAACTTCAACACTGGGAGGAGAGATGAAAAGAGTAATCATTTTGTTGTCACAATTGCATTGTTTTTATTTGATCAGTGACAGAGTAAACAATTTTGGATCTAGGGAGTTTCTTGAATGTCTATGGTGGAAGTTTGCTTTCACCTAGCGCTTTGTAAAAATAAATTAGTCTAGGAATGTACATAAATAAGCTCCTCCTGGAGCCCATGTATTTTTCTTTCCTTTTTAGGATAGTGTGCTTGTCGGCCTTTAATCCTCAGTAGGATGTTTTTTTAGCATGACTCCATAGCCCAATGCATAAGGCAATTGGAACTGCTTGTTCTTGGTAGCTCAGAGGGAGCATGTCATCCCCTATGGAGCCAAATGTTATCACATATAGTTGTCAAGGGAAACAGGTTGTCAAAGTTCACGACCTGCACAAGAAACTTCAAAGCGTAGCATTCAGAGCAGTCCATTTTGGGCTCAAAATGAAAGCAACAGGCAAGATCAACTTCAGCGATGGACATTCCCGAGAATATCAGATTGGAAGTTCGTAGGAATCGGGGGTTATAAATATTGTTAAACTTATTTTTTAAAGTTCTGAATTCCCGAAACTTGAAGTGAGCATGAACCGTCTGATCTTGAGGGGGACAGGTGGCAGTTGATCCAAGCGTTAGGGAAAATAAGCTTCGGGAGTTTCGAAGTGAGAAGTGCATAAAAATTCTGAAGAGCCAAAGCCTGAACTCCTGAAGTAATCGTGGACCATTGATCTCAAAATCAGCAGGGAGTCGTTGATCTTAGAAGCAGTGCCTCCCAAAGTCCCGAAGGCCAGAAGCATCGAAGTGACAAAAGTCCCAAAGTGTCGAAGTGTAACGACCCCTTCGTTACGTCTATGAATAGCGAAGTACAATAGGAAATTTTTTTTTTTCTTTTTCTTTTCTTTTAACAAATAAGAAATTAACAGCATCACCTAATTCACTAAGGTGACACATGATCAAAATATAAACAACTCTACATATCATTGCGGAACAAGAATTCAAAATATAATGCCAAACAATCTCATGATATTATCACTAATAACAATGGTTTGCCGAATATAAAACGCTTTTTACCTTACCAAATAAAAATCATACCTTGGCCACACGCCCGCTTCGGAGATGACCCTCGCGCTGTGTCGCTTGTCCGTTCTCCTTACCACTTCCGCTTGCCAACCGCTGAAAACTCACCGGTACCTCCCAGCCAAATGCTAGGGGTACTCTACTTCCCCCTTAGCCCCCCGAGCCGCAAAGGGGCCACACAAGCACCAGAGATAAAATAGCGTCTCAGCAAGCCTCAACGGCTGAGCTACCACTCCAATCACAGCTGAGATATACCCAACTCCTCACAAG
>ML864743.1:0-12031 GCA_009831015.1 Picea engelmannii
GGTATAATCCTTCCTACAAGTTCCCTTTTAATACGGGTCCTGGCAATGGAACCATTTTGTTGGCGCAAGTTTGTTCAGACCAGGGTCCGTCTCAGGTTACCAACAAAAGGCACCATGTAGTCTAGAGCACTGGCATTTCCATCCCCTGTGAAGAGAAGAAGTCTCACCCGAAGCGCTGTTGAGACAGACAAATAGGGAAGGGCAGGGAGAAGTCTACAGAAGATCCATAGAGTACTCAAAACTCACTTCAGTTCTTGAGCAATCAACATTATCATATCAGAAACATCTAAATGTAAGAACAAAACCTACTAGTATTGTGAGCACTAGTTAACCATAAGAGTAGCAATTATAACTCATAAGCTATACCGAAAGACTGAAAGGCATAAGCAACCATGTAAAGACACATCAGATTTGAAAATTTAATTCTTCTTCATATCATCATCAAATATCTTTCTTACATTACAAACTCAGCATTACATAGAAAGTACACTACAGACTCTTGGCTCCAGACCTCAACCACAGAATCCTAATTTCCCAGCCAGTAGGTCGCGTTCATTACAAACTCTACTCTTCTTTATTTACAACAAAACCTTGGACAATTCCCATGGACTTGGCTCTGATTGACACAACTCAACTTAACAACATCAGCTAATGACCAAAAATGAATGAGCGAACTAATCAACCCGCCAACCAATCAACCCATTTTCAATTATATTATGTCCTATGTATAGTTGGGTTATGTCTTCTTGTTCGGCTTGCACCTCTTCTTGTTCTATTGCAACTGTATGTTGTTTAGTTGGTGTTGCGCTGGCTTCCACAATTGTTTTCTATTGTTCTTCCTTCCGACCTCTGATGGAGGTTGCATGACCAACACTTGCACAATTCTTTCTCAAAAACGAAGGGCCCAACATGTGTTTCATATTCTGGGGTTAGGGTTTTATCATTAATGTTTTATGTTAAAAAGGAATTTTGAGCCTCATTGTAAACATCTTCTTGTGAATGTGTGTATACATCACATCTCTTCTCAGAGATAAGCTACCACCATTCTATAAATTTCATTTCAATCTACATTTTTTAACAGTCTTGTACATTTTGTTCATTAAAAGAAATTGTGTTTAATGTGTCTTTGTGTTTATTGCAATATCTTTGTGTGTTTTCTTGTTATATCTCTGCCTTCATTTTGTTCTCAGCAAAATACGGGTCAGACTTTTGGAATACACTTTGGGAGAATATAGACATGATGTTGAATAGATATACAACATTCAATCCAAAGATAGATGGGAAAATACAAGTAGTCAATTGGACTTTGGTACAACATTTGAGGGGTTACAATCAGAAGCATCAAAACACATAGGATGAAAATACGATCTACATTCAACACTCGTACAACATAGCAGTCCATAATTCTACTGGTAAGTCCCTTTTTGAAACTTGCTTTGGGTATTTTCCACCTTCACCTTTGGATGTTGTCTATGGACGGTAAGGAGGAGTGAAGGAATACATCACAAGAGAAGCATTGAAAGTAGAGAAATTTGTTGACAATATTAGGCAAATCCATTTGCAAGTACATGAGACATTGAACAAATCACAGGAAAGATATAAGGCAATACATGATCAGCACATAACTAAGAAATCATTCAAAGTGGGAGACAAAGTTTGGTTACATATTAACCAGGAAATACTATAGGTTCCTAGTAATAAGATCAAGGCTTTGTAGTATGTCACTTTTGAGGTATTGGGTAAGATGGGTGATAATGCCTACAAACTCATTCTACCCCCATATATGTGCATTTACTTGGTAGTGAATGTGAAAAATCCAAAACTCTATGAGCCTTCCATTTTAAATCAAGAAAATGAGGAGAAATTCCTACCTAACATAGAAGACTCATCACCAAAATCTCAGGAAAAGTTGGCAGAATATATAGTTTTGTAGAATAATTCCAAAACTACCAGACATGGGCAACATGGCCTTTCATAGATTGGGTTGAGAGAACAAATTCTAGGAAAGGAAAAATGGTACTCCAAGAAGAAGGTAGAGGAAAATTTTCCTCACCTCGTTTAGTAAAATATTTTGGGGACAAAAAGCCTCCCAAAATGGGGAGGTATGATCCATATTGGATCATTATATAATTTTTCATCTATCTTTGTACTTTATAGGTGGAAATTTTAGAGGAATTGGCTTACAGGGCCCATTTTAGTGACAGGCCCCAGTTTGGAGATTTGGGGTCTAGAACCTTCCAAATCCATTTTGACACATCCAATGGAATTTTGGGGGTCAAAACTTTGCAATCTATTGAGATAGAAATAACACCCCCCCCCCCACCCATGCTTATTAACTTCAACATCTGATAAAAATCATGTGACCCCTCCTTATGCTTTGTTTGTGTTTACATACTTTCATGGGATTGGTGTGCATCATCTTCATACACTTTGAAATTTGTATTTTCTTGAGTGAGCCTACACTACGTATTTCACTTTGAAACTTATTAATATTTTTCATAGGCATGCCCTAACTTTTTCCTTGGATTTTAATCAAGTTTTATTTCACTTAGATATCTTCCGAAAAAAGCTTGTGCAAAAAATCTTTATCACACAAAAAATAAAATGTGCAATACAATACGTATTACACAAAAATAATTTTCATGTGACATTATGTGTTTTGCACAAAAATTATTTTAATGCGACACTTCATGCTCATAAGAATTTTGTCAACTTTTCTCATCACATCGCGCAAAATTTTTTCACGTTGTGATATATTGCAAGGAAAATCAATCCATGTGATACATCACATCATGCAAACGTTTTTCACTTTGTGATATATTGCAAGGAAAAAAAATTACATGCATTACATTTAATCCCTCAAATTTTTTTTCCTCCAAGGTTTCACTCTCGAAAAATTTTCTTCATGCAAAAATGCATGTCATAGGAAAAATTTTCTCACAAGAAAAAAAAATTAATGTGAAGTGACACGTCATGGGAAAGTTTATTTCTCGCAACAAAGGGATAACTCTTCAAAAAAATCCCCATCTCCTTTTTCGCGTCGCTTGAAATATTCCTTCCTTGTGAAATATTGCAAGAAGATATTTTTGGTAAGACATACCCTTTATCACAAGAAGATTTTTTTGTGTGACATACCCTTTATCACATTTAAAAAGTATTATTGTGCAACATTTATTTCTCTCCACTCTGCAAAAATAACCACTAATGTTTATACAAAAACAGAGTGAGGGAGGAGTAATGGATCCCAGAGAGACAAAAAAAAAATAGTAGATATGGAATGCCACCTATCAAAAGAAATTAGAGAAACTAATAAACTCCCAAAGATAACTGAAATTGTCACTGGATTATTTGTCGTAACTAAACAAGCCACTTGGCCAATCCTCATTGCTAACCATTGCTTCAGAAAATCAATAAATTCAACATGATTACTTTTTTGGAACTGAAAAATTTTCACTTGTCCATGAAAGAGGGGGGGATCTATTTTGTAAACCCCTATAAATACTTGAATCTCTAAGGAGAGAAGGGTGTGGGATTCTTGTAAATTTTTTGGAGAAATATTTCTATGATTGTTAATAAGAAGAAGCCCTCAGGGCCATTTTGGAAGAAAAGTAACCAATGTTGTACAATTTTATTGCATGTGAATTGTTCTCATGCAATCTATGTATTCATCTCTACTACTATAAGGTTGTTTTATTCACTTATGGACTATTCTGCTATGAATTATAGCCTTTCATCTTAATTTTTTTTTTATATTATTGTTCTAAGTTGGTAAATGAACAATGTTGAATGAGTTTATTGTTTCGTAATAATATGTGCATTTATTTCATTTATGTATCACTAGTCTCTACTTTTATTTAACAACTAACTATTATAGGGTGCAGGAAGGAAATGATGATTTACTGTATGTTTACTTTAATTATATTTCCCCCAACTAGGATAAATTACAATAGTTTATTTTATGTAATTATATTAGCATAGATCAGTTTTAGATTTTGTCCATCATTTTGCATCTCAATTCCTAAAAATATGAATCATTAACAGCTACTAAGCCAAATTTTGGATGGGTATCCTATCCCAAATGGTGTGAGGTCTAATTAGGACTTCATCCCATGGGGTACCCCTTGAGATTTTTATACACATTGAGACCTTTCCAACGGTGCAAAAATCACCTCAATTAGAGCTTGTATGTGAAAGTTATGCTTCATGTAAGTTGACATACCTTGTTGACCACCATGGTACAAGTGGATGCCATGCCAGCTCCCATTTCTCACACATGTGGGGATATCCATGTGTACTTTCAAGAATATTCTAGAAGGTCCAAAACCTTATCACTAATTGAGGGATTAGGATTTGAAAACCCTAACCCTAGACACCTATCGATCTATGTTAAATATTGGACCACTAGAAAGAGACGGGGTTTCATTCTTTTTCATTGTACTGGTTCCATAGTTCAGCATGGAATATAGGAGTGGCTTTGAGATCATAACAAAAGAGGAATAATATTATATACCAGTCATTCGTGCCATAGTGTCAAAGGAAACTCCATAGTGAGTGCCTCTTTCTTTGTATTTGTATTTCATAATAAAAGAAAAGAGAGCAGAGCATAGGCCTCACCTTCTAGATCAATTTCATCTTGTGTTTGGTCTCCTGCGATATAGTTTGTGTTCATTTTTGTGGATGATGTGTTCTTTTTCTTGTTATTTATTTTTTGTATTCAATTCATAATTTTCACAATAAGCTATTGATAATAAACCTAATATCTAAGCAAATAAACCTCTATTCATAAAAGATGTCAATATAATACAAGAATTGTTGTGACGAATTGTTCCAGTGGAATAGCCACGGTAGTTTACAAATCATTTGTCAATAAACATATTTTGGGCATGCTTGCACTTATCTTTCTCTATGTATTTTATTTTCTTCACAAATTTTCTTTATTCGGCTTGCAAGCATTTTTATTTTTTTTATTTTTTTTACTTAGTTGTTTTACATATGCATGATATATTCACTAATTATAATCAATTGTGTTGTACTTGTAGTTTGGTAATATTAATGTTTAATTTCAATCTTAACCATTTCAAATTAATGCAGTTTACTTCTACTCTTAGTGTGTATTCTACATTATACATTGCATTTATAATGTAATTTCTACATTTTTAGCATTGTCTTAACTCGGATTATTAATGTTGTAGTTGTGGTTTTAACTAATTGACAACTTAGATAACCTTTACTTATTGTTATCAATTGTTTTTTTCATTAGAGTTTATTTGAGCATTTAAGGAAAATTAATCACTAACATAAGGCACACTCAAAAAATTCACATGCACATAACTGGAGGATTGGTACCCTTAAGGGGAAAGATCCACTAATTGATTTAACTAATAAATCTAATCTCATAATTGACTAGTTGCATAGTTTAAGGATTTAAGACTATTTTAATTAAGCATTTAAGGAAAATTAATCACTAACATAAGGCACACTCAAAAAATTATCATTCACATAACTCGAGGATTAGTACCCTTATGTAACGTCCCCCAACCCAGCTAAGGAACATTATAGTGTGGAAAAACTCATAAATTAAAATTAATTCTATCTAACTAGTTTCTTGTATATTCCAGCTATGAATGTCAACCAGATTTAGCTATTGTTTGTTACCATTAATTAAATTCATTTACAACATTCTAAAATAGACATGAAAAGCATATAATAAATTCCATTACAGCAGCATATAAATAGGTTCCCATACTCAGAGTAATACACGGCAATTAAACGCATAATATAACACAACAACAAGATAAAAACATGTATCTTTTAATTCAGTTTTGCAACTAGTTGCTTGGGACAGACATTCCACCCAACCATAGACCTATTTTTTCAAATATCAATAGCAAGTCACCCCCAAGCTGAGGCTAGTAGTCCACAAATGAGGGTGGTCTCTCACTATCCACTCATAGCTCATAAACTCACAAACCACTAGTATTATCCTACATATATCCCGATTTTCCACAACCTCTCTTCCTCTTGACCTTCCCAACACAAGGAATGTACTTTTTCACTGATATTATTTCCTCAGGCATCCAATTCATTTATTAGGGTCTCTCTAGCACATGTAACTAGGAATCTCTCAGCTAGGAAACTCAAGGGAACTCACTGTTAGGAAAACTACCAGCAAAAACAATAGGAAACATTTGTTGTTGTAGTTTAACTCACACAGGAGTTCACTCTTCAGTCCTAATAACATGGCTCTTCAGTCTTTAGCTCTAGTACGCTCCAGAAACACTCCAACATGCTCTAGAATTTTCCCTCCATGGATTTTTCAGCTCCAAGCTCTCTTTCTTTCTCTCCACTTGTTGTTCATGCACAAAAACTCAATGTGTAAAATTGTTCTCCCAACCCATACAAATTTCCTCCCTTTGGCTTGTCTTTCTTGACCCACACACTTCCCCAAGATGATTGTACTCAGCCCCCATGTTCCCAATAACTATGGGATGTGACTTCTCAGACCCACCCTCTTACATGTATTCAATGATTGGCTTTGAAAACACTCAATCAGAAATTAAAAGGTTCATATACCAATATCAAATTTATGAAAATGGGTTGAATTAATAAACATGGGTAATTCCCCCTTGGACCCCTCTAATGCATTCTCTTATATGTCCCCTTATCTTGTGGATTAATTCATCCCCCATCTATTTCCATGTCCCTTTAGCAGTTGGCATCACATTTTATTATTAACATTCATAAATAAAATTTTCATATTAAAATGTTTGGCCATAGCCACATATTATATATGCATTAAGAATTAATTAAATTGGGGATTATAGTGGAGATTTTACATTCTCCCTCCCCTATAATTTTTCATTGTCCTCAATGTAAACTATTTTGATATACATATATGAAAATTTGCATTGCAATACTTAGAAAATAAATTTTTGTACTTTCACAACTCCAACAGTTGTTCCAACCATAACCTCTTGTTCCTCTCAACTCACCGACCCATGGAATGTACCATTTTCTTATTAGGGATCATTTAAGGAATGAGTCATTATTTTATCAGGGTCCCCTCCACATTTATCTAGGACTCTAAGATGTGGTTCTGGAACTCTAGCTGCTCAAAATGCAAACTTGCATTTTGTTTTCATCAAAATTGTCAAAATATTGTGGGTATTCTTCCCACGTGTTTTCTTGATACTCCCATGTAGAATATTTAGGACCATAGCAGGTCCATTGAACCTTTACCATCCCTATGGCTGTGTTCCTGAGCACTTTTCCTTTCCAGTCCAAGATGCGTACTGGTTCCACCTAAAAATCCCCTTCGTGCTCCACCTGGATCACATTCCAATCAATTATGTGGTTAGGGTCAGGCACATATTTATTTAATAATGACACATGAAATACATTATGTACTCTCATGGATGCATGCAATGCTATCATGTATGCAATTGGCTCTATATTTTTTAATATTTCAAAAGGTCCACGATATCTTGTTGCCAACTTTGGGAAACTCCCTAATCTTAGAGAACTTCTCTTTGCCTTCACTTTTAAGAACACATGTTCGCTCACTTTTAAATTTGTAAGCACTATATTCTTGTCTACGTAATTGTTTTACCTATCTTGGGAAGCTTTTAAATTCTACTTGATCTTTTCCATTTTCACTTCCATTTCCTTTAACAAATTTGACCCAACAATTTCTTTGTCTATTGGATTATCCCAACTCAGTGGTGTGTTACACTTTCTACCATACAATGCTTCAAATAGAATCATTTTTAATGAGGCCTAATACCCATTGTTGTAGGAAAATTTAACTAAATGAATATAATATTCTCACTTTGATGGTTGATCCATCACATACATTCTGAGCATGTCCTCAATTATTCTATTAGTCCTCTTTAGTTTCCCATCTGACTCTAGGTGATACGTTGTACTAAGATTTAGATTTGTCCCAAAGCCTTTGAGCAAACCATTCCAAAAATTTGAAGTAAACTTTGGGTCTCTGTCTGAAACTATTCCCTTAGGCACTCCATGTAGCCTAGCAACTTCTTTCATATAAATTTCTGCAATATTTTTTCCCTTGTGTCTTGTTTTCACTAGAATGAAATGTGGTTCCTTAGTCAATTTATCCACCACCACCATGATGGAATCATGTTTCTTCATTGTTCTGGGTAGCTTTGTAATAAAATCCATTGTAACAACTTCCCACTTCCATTCTAGAATGGGAAATGGCTGCAATACCCATTGGATGCATATTCTTCGTATTTACCTTCTAGCATTCTAGACATCTAGCTATGTAATTAGCCACTTCTTTCTTCATTCCTGACCAAAAGTATTGGTTTCTTAGACCTACAATTGTCTTATGATATCCTGTATGTCCATCATATAGCACATTTTTCATTTCCTTGAGCACTTCATTTTTCATTTATTTGGGATTTGGTACATATACTTTACCTTTGTACATGAGAATTTCATCTTCTTTCATCTCATAATAATTAAATTTCTATGGAAAATTTCCTTGTTGAATTTCTTATTTTATGCTCAAATACAATTGATATGAATTTGTTGTTGCAATAAATTTATCTTTAAGATCATCCCTATACATGCTAATGGATGAAACATGCACTTCATAAGCTCTCCTATTAAGTGAATTAGCCACTTGATTTTCCTTTCCCTTTATATGCTTAATTTCAAAGTCATATTCACTCAAAAATTTGAGCAATCTAATTTGTCTAGCATTTAATATTGGTTGTCCAAATAAATGCTTCAAACCACAGTGATCTGTCCTTAGCTCAATTTTCCTCCCCATGAGATAATGTATCCACATTTTCAATTCATGTGCAATTATTGTTAACTTTAGATCATGGGTAGCATAATTATTCTCATGCTCTTTTAATTTTTTGGACTCATAGCATACCACATGATCCATTTGATTGAGAACTCCACTGAGTCCTTCCTTACATGAATCATTTCACACAATAAAATATTCATCTGGATCTGCATTCTTCAATATTGGTGCACTTTTCAATATGTCTTTTAGTTGTTGAAATTTTTCTTCACACTTGGGAGTCCATTCAAATTTCACTCCCTTTTTTTGCAAAGAAGTGATTGGACTTGCAACCTTTGAGAATCCTTTTATGAACCTTCAGGAATAACCGGTAAGACCCATGAATGATCTAACCTCTATCACATTCTTTGGCATTGGCCATCCTCTAATGGCCTCTATCTTTTCACGATCAACTTCTATCCCTTCTGCTGAAATTATATACCCCAAGTAGTGAATCTTATTTTGATAAAAATATGCACTTGCTTAGCTTATCATACAATTTATGCTCTCTTAATGTTAAGAACCAAATATCAATATAGCATAGAAAAACCTCAAAATAAGTACTTGACACCTTGAAAAAGAGAAAATTTCATATAACAAGCCTCTTCGAGGGGGAAACCTCCTTCTACACCACATAAATGTTAAAGTACAAGATGATTCCAAATGAAAATGGCTCCTTGGTAGATATAGGAGACTAGGAGGTACAATTACAACTAATGGACCCAAGCCAAAATAAATAAAATAACATTACTAATGTAATATTCCAAAACTAAGGGGTAATGTGCCACTATTTAGGGCTTAACATGTCCCTCCCCTTCAAACAAGTGTTGTTCACAATGCTTGAGTAATTATGGATGATTCTATATAAAATACTCATCTTCCTAAGTGGAATCTTCAGCAGGAAGTTTCCTCCACTTAATGAGATACTCTGAAATGGATATATTCCTCAGCTGGAAAATTCTTGTGTCAGTGATGGCTTCAGGATCTAATATGTTGTTTTCTTCCTCGTCAAGTTCTGGCAATATATTTTGAACTGGGATCTTGTCACCTATAACCTTCTTTAAGCATGAAACATGGAAAACTGGGTGTACTCGTGAGGATGAAGGCAACTCCAATTTGTATGCCATAGTACCAATCTTTTGCAACACCTTATAAGGACCATAGTACTTTGGTGATAATTTATTATCCTTCTTGGCTTTCTTAAGGGACATCTATTTGTATGGTTGTAGTCTTAAAAACACTCAATCCCCTACTTCAAAACTTCTTTCACTATGATGTTGATTTGCTTGTTGTTTCATGTGATTTTGTGCCATGGTCAGGTTGTCCTTTAAGATTTGGAGAACTTGTTGTTGATGCTCGATGTGATCTTCCACTGCTTGAACCTTATATTTTTATTTTAGAGAAGAAGTTATGGAAGGAGGGTGGTATCCAAAGAGTGCCATAAATGGTGTCATTTTTGTTGCAGTATGAAAGGAAGTGTTATACCACCATTCTGCCAAGGGTAACCATTTGAACCTTTGTGCTTGTTTATTAGAGACAAAGAAACGAAGGTAGCCTTCCAGACATTTGTTCACTATCTTGGTTTGTCCATTAGATTGAGGATAATATGATGAGCTATGAGCCAATTGAGTACCCAAACAAGAAAATAATTATTTCCAAAAATGTCCAGTGAAGATAGGATCATTGTCACTTACAATAATATTTGGGATTCCATGTAGTTTTTGAACTGTCTCTATGAATTTGGTGGCAACTGTACTGGTTTTGAAGGGATGAGATAGTGCACAAAAGTGTGTGTACTTGGTCATTCTATCAACAATCACCATGATGACACTCTTTCCTTCAGACTTCGGTGACCCTGTGATGAAATTCATGGAAACCTCCTCCCAACACTGACTTGGGATGGTTAATGGTTGTAAAAGACCTGGGGTCTTAATTTTTTCCACCTTATTTTGTTGGAAAACCAAACATTCTGCTATAAACCTTTGAACATCAATTTTAAGGCCATCCCAAAAAAATTACTTCTTGACCCTATGGTAGGTTTTCAAAAATCCTGAGTGCCCTCCTACCGGAGAGGTGTTCATAAATTCCAATAGTAACTTTTGTTTGAGTTGGGAGTTCTTACAAAAATATAAGCAATATTTGTACCATAGTGAATTATTTTTCCATGTAAATGTATCTGATGCACTGGAATCCTACTGCAACCTTTGAATGAGAGTCCACACATTTTTGTCATTCTTCCATTCATCCTTCGCTTCTATTATCCAATCGGTTTGGATGATAAAGATAGCATAGAGAAAGGCCTCAACATATTCATCATTTCTTGAGAGTGCATCTGCCACAACATTTTTCTTCCCTTTTTTATAGATGATTTCAAAATCATAACCCAATATCTTGGTCACCCATTTTTGTTGTTCTTCTGAAGATAGTCTTTGTTCCAAGAAGTATTTAAGATTATCATGATATGTTTTGACCTTAAAGTGCCTACCTATTAGGTAAGGGCTCCATTTATTCAATGCATGTAGTATTTTCATCATTTCCTTCTCATAAATGGGTTTGTGTAAGTCCTTTCCCTTGAGTGGCTGACTTTCAAAAGCCAAGGGTATTCCTTCTTGCATTAGGATAGCACCAATGCCATTTCTCTAGGCATCACATTCCACAATAAAGGTTTTTGTGAATTCTAGTGTGGTAAAGACATGATCTTTACACATCACCTCTTTAAGTTGTTCAAAAGATTTAGTTTCCTCTGGAGTCCATGAAAATGCATCCTTCTTAGTTAGTGTTTTTAAAGGTGTTGTTATTCTCCCATAGTTCTGAACAAACTTGCGATAGTAACCTGTCAAACCCAAAAATCCTCTAAGATTCTTCAATGTTATGGGAATTGGACAATCCATCATGGCCTTAATATTTTTAGGGTCTACCTTGACACCTTCATGAGATACAATATGACCCAAATACTCTAACTCCTTCACCCCAAAGAAACATTGGATGATTTGGCATATAGTTGTTGGTCCTTTAGTAGTTGTAGCACCTTGTCAACATGTCGCACATGATCTCCCAAGACTTGATATATATTAGTATATCATCAAAAAATACTAACACAAATTTTCGAAGGAAGGGCTTGAAAATGGAATTCATCAATGCTTAGAATGTGGAAGGTGCATTTGTAAGGCCAAAAGGCATGACCAAAAATTCATAATGGCCTTCATGAGTTCG
>ML864744.1:0-19939 GCA_009831015.1 Picea engelmannii
GGTCAACTATAATGTGGTGGTTGAGCCATAAGTAGCTTCCATGGTAATACGATAGTAATATCTTGACATAGGCATTGACTATCTGGTGTCTTCCAAAGTGTGGGATTTTCATGACGTTCAGCAAGGTGGACTGCACGAGGTTCATTGTCCATGACTGGGGGATGATCTTCAAATTCTTTCCTTTAGTTCTGGTCAGGTACTTGTATGGGGTGAGCATGCCATAGATCTTGTGATATTCGAGGTTGAAGTCGCTAAACTTTAGTGCTGTGATCTTGTCCTGGTTTGTTTGAACTGCGCGTATCCCCTTTGGGAGGTACGTAGTAATTATGGTGTATTCAAAATTGCATGGTACACTATCACGGTTCACCATGCCAACCAGAGGTGGGATGTAATCAGGCAGTATGGTTGGAATTAGTTTTTCATTTGCGAGGTCATCTTTATGCTTAGTTCTCTTTTCTGCTGTTGGCCAGGATGGTCTTGCTCCACAAGTAGTCGACGAAGAGGCTTGCACCATTCTCATCGATGAAGCTTGTACACCTACAGACATCAACATGACTCTTTCAGTCATGAGGTCGATCAAAACTTCTTCAACAACTTTCTCTGCAGCGCTAAACTCGACCGACATACATGCTCGGGATTGAAAATCTCAGTTTCGGGGAGTAACTTAGACATGGAAATACGATAGAGGGCAATAATGCAATGAGCATTGTGTAAAATCAGCAAGTCTATGGGCTCAAAGTCACAGTTAGCAAAAGGGTTCTCAGGGCATGGAACGATGAGATAAATAGATAAATTGACAACAAATCTCTTGCAATGGGTGGCAACGGGTAAGAAGCCTTCATTAACTCTGTTCTATCTGTTACGACGTGGTCCAACAGTCTGGTGGTGAACCATAAATTCCTTTCAACCCATTTGGAGGGTCATTTTAATGGTTATATTAGTCCCAACGGCTATATTGCTTTGCCATGGAGAAGTGCCATGTGATGCTGTCCTGTTATCCCGATGAAGTTCCAATTTTGCAAATTTTCTGTCTGTGAGGTTCCTTCTGGACTTCTAGAACCTTTGGTAACTTGTCGATCTTATCTCTCTTCTTACTTACCTTTCTAGCCTTCTTTCCAGTGAGCTTCGTCTCGGTATGCCTTTTTCCATTCTGATTCTTATCTTCTTGTGGCATAGTTACTTCGCGCTGTCGAGATTCTTTCCTAAGATTTGAGGGTGATGCTTCTTCTTTATCTGGAATAGGTACTTCAATATTCTGTGGGTGTTTAAGTGTTCTTGTAACTTCGACATCCAATTCTCTAGTATTAAATAGCTTCTATTTGTTCTTCTATTATTCAATC
The DNA here is from genome assembly GCA_009831015.1 of Picea engelmannii. NCBI lineage: Eukaryota > Viridiplantae > Streptophyta > Pinopsida > Pinales > Pinaceae > Picea > Picea engelmannii. The sequence continues at coordinate 1,341 of ML864744.1, forward strand.
AAGTGTGCGATCCTTCTAGTCATAAAATCTTTTAACTCTTGCTTCTTCTGCTCTAAAACTTCTTCTTCTTCTTTCCTTTTGGCATGATCTTTTTCAACCCAAGGTTTTCCTAGTAACATGGTAAATGGGACACTGTTCTCAATAAATTTAATAATCTCAAAATCTTCCTCTGTCGAAGCTCCATTGGTATGCATAGAAATCCTGGTGAGCTTTCCACATAGGTTTATCAGTTTTTCTCTAAATAGACCTATTCCTCCCAATGAAACGAGTCATAGAAGGCTTCCCTAAAGTTACCAAGTTCTTTCTGTCATGATATTCACATGTGTTTCCTCATCTAGAACACAGTCAATGTCGAAGTCTCCTATTCCTTCTTCAAGGCATTATTTTTCTTTGAAGATCTCTGATAAGCTGACATGTCGGTGGCTATTCATGGTTTCTCTTATCTACAACAATGCTTTCTCTGATTCTTTCTGGGGTTCTGCCATTTCTGGATCTTCCTTAGGGTTTTATTGTCCCATTTTCATTCCTTCAATCTTATCAATCATTCTAGGGAAAACCAATACTTTGTGGTCCATAGCTTTGGAGCAGAGACAACTAGGTCTTCTCGCAGGGCATTCCTTAGCAAAATGTCCTGGTTTTTTGCAACTGTAACAGAGGGTTAATCCTATCTTTCTTTTAAATGATCCCCATCTCTTTTTGTACTGTGTGGTAGGATCATAGTAGCTAACCTGCAAACAGTTCTTTCTAGGATCCTGCATCAACTTGTTAGTCCAAACATTCTTTCTATGCATAGGTATAAGATATCTTCCACTATTCTTATCAGATCTATGCATATCAAACCTTCTTTCATCTATTAGGGCCCTAGTTTTCAATCTAGGATAGAATCTATTAGCCATACCTAGATCCATACTTTTGGAACAAAAATTTCCACTTATCTTACTCCTACAAAGCACACAGCCTTCCGTTCTAGAAATTTTCACTATTCTTACCTTTATCAGAGCATAGAGCTTGCAGATCTTACCTTTTTAAGAAAGACTTATTACTTTTACCTTTCTCGAAGCACAAAGCATTCAGATATTACCTCTTTTCTTTATATTTGACCTCTTTTCTTAAGATATGACCTCTTTTCCTCAGATCTGACCTCTTTTCTTCAGATCTGACCTCTTTTCTTTAGAAGAAAGATTTATAAATGAAGTAGAATACTGCGCCCTAGAGCGATAGATCTATGCACAGAGATTCCACAGTTTTAGGTCAGATATTTTCATAAAGATTCTTCTTTCTTAGTTCCCAGCAATCAAATTTTCAGGTCCCAACAATAGAACCATTTTTTGGCACAGGGGCAGACCCAAGTTTCAACACTACAACAACGCACCAACAAAACCCTAACTACTGGCCCTTTCGGCAACACCTGCGAAGCAGATGAAGTCTCACTCGAGGTAGAGGAAGGGGTGGTTGCATGACTTAGGTGTCTACAACCTTAGTTGGGACACATATATGTGATTGTAATACTTAACATAACACTTAGCATTGACAATTCATCAATATTTAACCACTATTCTACTGCGCAAATAAAACAAAGCATCGCATCATTCACTCAGATCTGATGTATCTAAGAACTTATCATAAAGACATAGATTAAATCTTGCATATTCAAGCACTAAGCACATTCACATAGGTCAGATATACATCCATATACATTATTAGCACAAATCATAAGTAGATCTATCTATCTATCTATATCAAAGCACTTTTAGCAAGTAAAGACATAAACACATCAAGACATCGCACAAAGCAGGGCAACACAACATATACGTGGTTCACCCCCACCCTGGGGCTACATCCACCAACTCTTCTTATTTATTTTCTTCATTCAATCAGTTACATGCACAAAGCCCCAAAATCCTACTCCGCATAGGATAGGAGATCTATGATCACCTCGCTAGATCCACCCTCCCTGAGCTAGGTTATAGCACTAAGACTTCTACAATGACTTTCACTCAACACTGCAAGCTTCACACAGTATGCACAGAGCTCTTACAATCCTTCGATCACATAGATATAACACTTAGGCATCTATCTAACATCACATAGATGTATTCTCTATATCTATCCTTACATTGCCTAGACATCTGTATATACATTACAAAATAGGCCTAAACATGGGTAAACCCATGGGCTGACGTCACATACCCGTTACATAATCCCAAATCCCAAAAAGGACCCAAAAAGGGGCCGAGATCCCGCGATATCTGCTTCTTCTTGTGCTCCTCCTTCGATAGGCTGTCGAAGTCCCAAAATAGGTCAAACTTGACCAAAGATCTCTCAAAACTTGGTCAAGGGTCAACACCTTCACAGGTTCCTGCATCTTCAATATTTTTTCTTTAATCTCTGATTTGGTGTCATGTGAAACTTTCTCAGGAACTAGCTCTGTATCTGGGGTTATGCCATTAGAGTCTTTCTCAGGGTCTGGGCCAAAGTCCATTACATTTTGTTTTAAATCCTAGTATGCAAGGTACTTTGTCTTTACAAAAACATACTTTATCCATGAGGTCTCCCCTTTATATTTTTTCCTTCCCTTATCCTCTGTCATCTTTTTCAATTTGTGTATATCCATCTCCTCTATATTGGAAAATCCAAAGATGTTTTCTTCAGTTTCCTCATCCTCAATTACTATGGGTTATTGGTCTTTCAAATATGGACTAAAAAATTCTTTAGAATTTAGCCTCAATTGATTTGTGATTCTATTTTTTCTGTTAGGTTTATTGGGCATTTCATGGTCGTGGTTGTTAATTTTTCATAAGAGATGATATTGTATGTGAATGGATATCTTATTACAATGATGAATGTTCTATATATAAAGAACATATGGTGACCATGGTGACCATCCATGAAGAGATGCGTCCCTTGGGTAATAAATATATTTATACTTTGAATTATGTTATACATATAATATAAATATACTTTATATTATAAATATATTATTACATTAATAATATTTCTTAATAATTAATAATCATATTATTAATTATCAATCTAGTAGAATGTCTTTCCGATGTCACCCAAACATCAACACTCCCTCTCAACAAGGGAGACATTCTACATTATGCCAATATTACCTCTAAATATTACCTTTGAAGAGTACCTGTGGGTAGCCCTCGAATAGCTTCAACATGTCACCATGACATCCATTACCTCACAATGCATCTGTACCTCATCATGTGCACCCTCATGATATCACATGCAATGCATCCAAGTCCCATGGGTAGTTCTCAAATAGCTACAACATGTCCCCAAGACATCCACTACCCTGCAATGCATCAATACCCGATCATGTGCACCATTGGTCTTAGTGCCAACCCTTTTTCATGCTGGATGAGATCCACCTGTCTTAGTGCCAACCCTTTTTCATGATGGATGAGAACACTCAGTGCCAACCATTTTTCATGCTGGATGAGTTCCACCCGTCTCAGTGCCAACCAACCATTTTTTATGCTGGATGAGTTCCACTTTTCTCAGCTCCAACCCTTTTTCATGCTAGATGAGTTCCACTTGTCTTAGTACCAACCATTTTTCATGCTGGATGAGAACACTCAGTGCCAACCCTTTTTCATTTTGGATGAGTTCCATGTGTCTTAGTGCCAACCATTTTTCATGTTGGATGAGAACACTCAGTTCCAACCCTTTTTCATGCTCAATGAGTTCCACTTGTCTCAGTGCCCACCCTTTTTCATGTTGGATGAGAACACTTAGTTACAACCATTTTTCATGCTGGATGATTTCTACATGTCTCAGTGCTATCCCTTTTTCATGCTGGATGAGAACACTCAGTGCTAACCATTTTTTATGTTGGATGAGTTCCACTTGTCTCAATTGTTATGAGTGGGAAATCCCTCTACGGACTAGCACTTAGGGTTTTATTATGCATGCAGAAAAGACCTAAAGATTCCTACTTTCTATCGTCATCTCGGACCTAATCCCCATTATTCCCAAGAAAATGCATAGTTAAGAAGATCAAGTGAGCATACCTTATTTTAGGCATTTGATATCAACCCTTCTTCATTCTTGATTGCTCTTTGACTACAACTCTCCTCCCAAGGCTGACCTGCATTCACACAAAACAAACAAAGAGCTCCACATGCATTTTATATGTAGATTAATGGGTTAGATATTCAATCAACACGTATGCAATAAACTATGAAAACCTCATATGGTGGGACGAGAAAAGTACTTCTTTATTATTAACTTCAACAAATCAACTTACAATGATGAAGCCGACCACTATTCCACGAACCTGGTCCTGGGCTTCTCTTCAACTGTCCTCCAACTTCTTTGCTCTATATTTCTCTTTGCACAAGGATGGCTAAAGGGTTGGGACAAAAGGGAATGCGAAATCGGTTATAGTTTCTTTACTATGATTCTCCTCTTCCAAATGGGACCCCTAACCCTTCTTTTATAGGCTAGAATAAGCTAGGTATTTGGTCGAACCCTTGGCCATGCATGGCCGAAAGGTTTAGTTAACTCACCCAAAGCTGTGTGTTCCATCATCAACTTTCCTTTTTTCGTTCTTTTGTAGGTACACGCGGGCTATTTTGGGTCAGCTAGCATGTACACACATGTAGTAATGGAGCAGGGCACATGGGTCTTTATAAAAGGTGTTTTTAAGAAGAGTTGTTCAACAATGTTTTGGCAAAGAAGGAATCTGAGATGGCCTGATGCCAGGTAAGCATGTCTGGTGCAAATTAGGGTTATAACATCAATGCCAACCCTTTTTCATGCTGGATGAGAAAACTCAGTGCCAACCCTTTTTCATGTTGGATGAGTTCCACATATCTTAGTTCCAGCCCTTTTTCGTGCTGGATGAGAACACTCACTCTGAAGAGGGACCACACCAATCTTGTCCCTGAAGTAATCAAATTTTATCCTCGATAACATATTTGTAAACACGTCTGCAACTTGATCCTCTATAGTCACGAAAATGGAGCCGCACTACTCCCTTCTGCATTATGTCCCTGATACAGTAATATCTAATCTCGATATGCTTCGACCTGTCATAGACCACGTGGTTCTTTGATGACTTCATGCAACTCTGGGTGTCACACCAAATGTAGGTTGCCTCCAGTCTGAGACACAATAACCCAGACAAAAGTTCTCAAAGCCACACTACTACTGCACATGCTGCCAAATACTCAGCTTCAACCGTACTGAATGCCACACATGACTGATTATTGCATTTGGTGGAGCCTCTTAATCCTTACTGTAGTACCCAACTCCCTCTGGAACTGTCTGTCCAACTCCCTCTCGAGCACTGAATATCAACTAAATCTTCAATTTGTTGACTTCAACAATTTTCCTCCAGAACAAGTCTCGTCATACTCTTCTTGTAGGTCTTACCTACAAGTCAAATTCAGTCCAATAGTCTGCAATTTATGAAGCCACATTGCTTCACGACTTGTTGCACATGCTTCCACATACTTAACTTCAACCGTATTAAGTGCTACACATGACTACTTCCTGCATCTGTCAGAGCCTCCTGCTCCTTACTGTTGTACTCAACTCTCTCTAGAACTAACTGTCCAACTCCCTCTCAAGCACTGAATACCAACTAGATATTCAACCTCTTGACTTCATCACTTGTCATCCATAACAAGTCTCGTCATCCTCTTATTGTAGGTCTTACCTACAAGCCAAATTCAATCCAATATTCAACAATTTCTGAAGCCACACTGCTTCACGACCTGCAACACATGCTGCCACATACTATACCTCAACTGTACTGAGTGCTACACACAATTGCTTCTTGCTACTCCATGAAACCATATTGGAGCCTAGACTAAAGCAATATGCCGAAGTACTCTTTCGATCATGAATATTTCCATCCCAATCTGAATCCGAATATCCATATAACTAGAACTCATGGTCTGTCACATAATTGAGACCATAATCCAATGTACCCTTAAGGTACCTCATCACATGTTTTGGTGCAACCAAATGAACCTACTTGGGATGCTCCATATATTGACTCAGGGTGTTCACAAAAAAAAATATATCCGGTCTTGTGTTCGTCAAGTTCATCAACAAACCCACCATCTTTCTGTATAAAGTAACATCCACAGTCTCTTAAGTATTATCCTGCAACAACTTCAGATTTGATACCATAGGTGTAGCCATTTCCTTGAAATCCAACATCTCGAACCTCTTGAATATTTATACTGTATATTTCCCTTGATTCAAAAAGATCCCATCTTGTCTCTTCCATACCTCGAGACCCAAAATTAATGCATCATCCCGAGATCTTTCATCTCAAAATCAACAACCAATTTTTCTCTTACACTCTGAGATGAAATTTTCCACACACATTTAGAAATAGGTCATCCATATACAACAATTATATTACCAGACCATCATCCACAACCTTAAATAAAAGGTTAGGATATGCATTGTTGTTTATAAATCCTAAGCTCGTCAGAAAATTGTCGATCTTGCCATACCATGCTTTGGGTGCCTTCTTTAATCCATATAAAGCCTTCTTTAATCTACAAACTGAGTGTCCTACAATTGTCATGTACTGAACAAAGTGTTATGTGACTACAAGGACCATTCTTCCTAATAAAGTTTCCATCTGTGCCACAGGAAAAAAATTAGTCCTTCCGAATGTTGAAAGCTACTCACTTTGAGTCTTATGTGCTTAGAATACTATGCCAGGGCCATTCTCCATTGGTAAAATTACCATGAACAATCCCATGAGAATGTTATCCCGATGCTGAAACATTGACACTTAAGAATAACTTACAAAATTATATAAAATCTCAACACTCCTTAATGAGGAAAGTATTATATCAGTCACAAACTCTAACACTATTGCCATCCACATGAGCTCATTACCATTGACTGACAAACACACGAATCTATACATCATAGGAAATCCATAGTAAATTCATAGCATGCATCCAAGGATGTTAGGTAGCTCTCTAATAGCTAAAACATGTCATCATGAGACTATTGAGTTTCCTGCAAAAAACATCTAAAGCCATCACTTCCTTTGAGGCTATATAGTCGTTGGAGTCATCTACTCCCTCTTCATGTGTTGACCTCCTCTTATTATTCATTATATGGATGTGCACAACTCTATTTCTGGATAGTCTTGCTTCATGTTGCTTCCTGCGTCTGTCATTATGGATCCTTCTTAGAGCTATTACATGTGACATTTCCAGAACAAGAAATAAGAACAAAAAAAAAAACATCTCCTAGAGGAGATCAATTTATCTTGTGCACACCTATATACAATGACCCTCGAAATGATATGTCTTCTACTAACATACATCCATCATATACACGATGTCATATGGCTAACCATGTTGATTTTCTAGTGTTAAATTAGACAAGCACAATTTTTTGCAAGTGGTAATTACTTCCAATGATATTACTTTAGTAAAATCTAGAACATCACTAAGTAATTACACTCAGAAAATTTCAACTACTTAGAAACTTCGACCCCATCCTTAGATCACTTCCCATGTGTGAGAGAGAAAAATATGTGAGTCTATTGTTGTATCTGTTTATAGTGATATTAAATTGATCCAAAAAGACATGTCTCTTTGAAAATTAAATTAAATTTTCTTTCTTATAAATAGTTGGAGAATACCTCCCATAACTACCCAAATATTAATTTGGTTATAATCCATCCACATAGTATTTGACTTTGTTAAATTGTTCCTCCATAATTCATGCGATTCTTTGCATAAATATAAGTAGAAGTAAATATGCAGTACATTCCTCATATTTACGTAATTATACATTTTTACTATAAATTACTGCCCACCATAGTTTATGGAATTATTTCTATAATTAAGGTAGGAGTAAAAAGTAAATATGTTGTACATAGAGATTGCAAAAATCCCATAAATTTAACACTCCCAAGACTTTACTCTACTCTCATTTTCTTGGGCCCTCCTATAAGGGAGTCAAGCCCATTCCCGCTCTAATACCATGTTGATTTTTCATAAGAGATGATCTTGTATGTGAATGGATATCTTATTACAATGATGAATTTTCTATATATAAAGAACATATGGTGACCATCCATGAAGAGATGTGTCCCTTGGGTAATAAATATATTTATACTTTATATTATATTATACTTATAATATAAATATACTTTATATTTATACTTTATACTTTATTATATATATTTATACTTTATATTATAAATATATTATTACATTAATAATATTGCTTAATAATTAATAATCATATTATTAATTATCAATTTAGTAGAATGTCTTTCCGATGCTGCCCAAACATCAACACTGGTTCCCTTTCCTTTTTCTACTCTGTTTGGCTTCAGGGGATTCCTTAATCAAGGTTTCTATAGGAACAAATTCTGCAACAACAATCTCGGAACTGTGTTGTTTAGTTTTCTTTTGCCTCCTTTTTTTTGTCCTGGGAGTTTTATCTTGCTGCATGGTGGTGGTCACACACTCATCTTCAAAATGCTTAGGTGACAATGGACCTGGTGGGGTGACCTGTTCCTTTTTCTATCTGATACAAACCTTGCTACTCTCCTTCTCTCTTTGTTTTGTTGTAGATGATCTTAAGAACCTTCAAGGGATCTCCTCTTTTTATGGAGTAATTGTCCGGGCCTCTTTATATTGGGTTCCCCTCTTTTTAAGTGTATTTTTATTATTTCTACTTTGCTGGGTATATTTTGAGGAGCACCCAGGTTCAGGGGAAACCCTCATTTCTTGGTTATCCTCATCCCTTTTCTCTTCAGACTACCGATCAACTTCTCGTTCCTATTGTTGCTGATTAGTTTCTTGTCCTTGTTCCTGTAACCCTACAGACTGTAGAAAATATTTCCAGATAATTTCTATTTCACCTAAATCAAAGAGGAACAAGATTTTTATAAAACCCTGGTGATATACAATTTTGTGAGAATATTTAGGGTGACTCTGGACCCTTCTATACATCTTCGTTAATTTTAAGAAAATAAAAAGGGAGGTTCAATTCATTGTTCCCACTTAAATGCATAAGGAAACGAAGGTGATAACAATGCAGAATCGAGAAACAACCTTCACTTGTAATACACCTTTGGACTGCAGTGAGGATGCCCCGCCACTCATATTTAATCCACATAATTGAGATACCCTGACTCCAATCAGGAGTTTTGTGTTCTGCCACCAGGAATTTGTTGCAGACCTCAGTTGGGAATTTTCCCTTTTTGAACCATCTCTCCCCATTCACTGGGACAACGTAGGCTACTCCAATAAAATGATCTATAATATGAATTTTTGTGTCCCTGAGTTGGGTATGAAACCCATAAAATTCCTATGCAAAGAGCAGGGCCACTCTAGTGTGGTGCCCATTAAAAGCGCAGATAAAATAAAACCATTCCGCCTTGATGAAAATGTCTCTAATTTTTGGAATGGCTTCAAACAGTTCGAGCCCCTGTGGCTCTATTATGTTCAATTTCCAATACTCTTGGGGAGAAACCATTGCATTCTAGCTGCTTCTGCTGGAAATGCTAGACTAATGCATGCATTAATTTGATTTCCTTTACCACCTACAACGATAATTACTCATGATCCCACGATGATAACAATTCAAGGCACAAACTTGCATGAACCTTAACACAAATTCTGTAATGATGGTCAAAATGGTGGTAACCCGTGTGAACTTGAGTGCTCAGGGACATGTACAAACATGAGAGGCGCCAACACAAATTGATTTAAAATTTTTAAATTTTTTGAACGTTAAAACCAACAAATAACGCTTTTTCTGCTGTTTGCAAGAACATACACATTCTTGCAATTGGTGTCCTTTTGCATCAAAGGATTAGGTTAACCTGCTAGCAACCCACTAGTGACATAACCATGGTGATGTGTTTTATTCAATTTAAACCAAAACATGTATTAACCTTGTAAAGAGCAAGAAAATGATGAAAAAAAAATAGGAAGATGAGAATAAATCAAAATAAATCAACACACCATTGAAAAGAAACTAAGCAAGAAATATGTTGATAGAGGGATAGGATGATGAAGGAAAAGAGGGAAGAGGTGTATACCTAGGGTTTAACATCGAATCCAACTGGGGATAACACTTCCCTATGAGTTGTTAAGAACAACAAACTAGGTTCCTTAGTTCATTAATTATGCTCCCACTTGCTACCAATCACTCATGCTCTGTTTACCAACCCTGTTACCTATCTTATTTCAATTGAAACTAAAAAATGAAGCTACACCCGAGTGCCTTTGTTGGTATATGGATTCTTTATTAAAGCAAAACTATTAAATCAAAATGGAAATGAAAACAACTATTGTACAGGATGGACCACCTCTGGTCCATCAAGCAAATTAATGCTTCAAGAAGCATCCATTAATTGGGACTCCAAAGATCTCAACATCATCCATATTTTTTAGTATAAATGTATTATCATCCAAAACCTTGACCACTTTGAATGGACCAAACCAAATATTATCGAACTTACTGTTGGACCTGCCTTTGTTTTTTAGCCTTTTTTAATTTTTATATCTTAATGCTTGAAGTTGAAAGATGGTTTTTGTATTTTCCTTTCTTTTCCCTAAAATCTCAGAAGTCTCATCATGCAAGCAGCGACGATTATCATACTCTTAAGGCAAGATTTATTTTTCAATTGTTTAAACGAGTCTCTACTTTTTAACTTTGGGATGTCGCATGTCGGAAGTTATAGATCATGTAGTTTACAAATCCCGAGGGATGAAATGACGAAATAGTCTTAAAAAAGTTTACCGCAATTAAGCATCTTCGGGATTTTGTGTCTCGGCGTTTATTAGCTCCAAAAGTCTTACCGTCGTAACCCCGATAGCCGAAACAATGAGATTCTTATTTTAGTAACTCGGGCTAATGTAAAAGGTAAAAAATTTAGCCGCAGTTAAGCTCAGTCGGGAATTTGCAACTAGCCATGTTTTCCCTCAAAATCTACACCTTCAAAGCCCTGAGTCACGAAGTCGCGATAAACATAGAAATGTAATTAATTAAACACTTAATCCGGTTTTATCCTCCAATTTAATTAAATCATATCATTGCGATGTCGTGATTTCACAGCTCAGCATACGAGCCTCCTGGAAGCTATACCTTCGAAGCTCCGAGTCGCAAAGTCGTGATATAAATAACAACGTAATTAATTAAACGCCTAATCATGGTTACGTTTTTTTATTAACCAAAGCTAATTATCGCAATCTTGGGTCTTAGAGGTTCAAAGGGTTAAAGTGAAAGTTCCCGATGAGGCGAATGCCGAAAGATTAATTAACATTCAAAAAGGCCCGATTAATTAAGTTAAGCCAACATTGCCAGTGTTCTAATATGAAAATTAATATGCACAGTCTACGAGGCAATTTTAAACTTTCCTTGCACCAACTTGCATTATGAACTGTCAAAATCTAAGACATTAATTGGAAATGAGGTGAATCGACAAGTAAGGATTTGGTTTTTATTGCTAAATTTATATTTAATAATGATTTAACCGTTCTGTCCCTAAGGATGACCTAGTTTTAAATAGTCAAAGACATGGATCTTTTATTTGTTGTCTCAAATTTCATATCTATTCTATGCAGAGCCAACTTTTCGCGAGCAAAATAATTTATGTCTGTATACATATTTTTATTGCAGGAGAGCTAAAGTAGAATCCCCCTCCATGGCCCCACGAAAAGCATCTAAAGCCACTGTTGAGGTTTTAGGACAAGGTTCAGACAATGTTTCTGATACTTCACCTCGAAGTGTCGACTCTGTCAGGACCTGGTCATATATTTCTGAGGTTCTATAGTATGAATTGGTAGTTGTTTTAGATGAATCCAGTGGGAATGAAAAAGATTACTTAATCACCAAGTATAAGATCGTCGTCCAGGATCAAATGCATAAAGTAGCAGCTAGGCCACGTATTCTCCCTTATTACGATATGGTCCGGTGGGCATTAGAATATGTAGATATACCAACCAGAACCATCATCAACGAGTAGAGGGTCACCATTGGGACTTTCAGACCTGAACAATTGCAGGCTATGTACAAGTTTACAGCTGTGTCAGACTTTGTTTACAATGCTGAATTCTTGGAGGATTTTAAACAGAAGGAATGTGTGCAATACGACAAGACTATGTTTGGTTTAATCAAAGATTGGGTTTCACACCCTGCGAAGTTCAGGGCAGATAGTAATGGTATATATTCAATAGCTTCTCTGGAACCACAGTTCAAATATATCGCTATGATGACCTGCAGATTATATGGGAGAGAGGACACCACACATTTTTTCCTTCAGTGGGTGCCTCTAATTCACATGGTTTCTGAAGGTTGTTCCTTCGACTGGGCTAAACTACTGTCTAATAGTTTGACCAGTCGAGTAACAGAGTATCGAGCGCAGAGGGAGAGCGGAAATATTGCTTCATTCTTTATGTCCACATATATCATGGATGTTGTGTGTTTTTTGACATCTTTTCCCTTGATGAGTTGGAGCTGGACTCCATTGGAGGCTGAGCCCATCCATGTCCACCATTCAAAGCTGCGGGAAGACAAAGGCTTTGATTTTGTGTATGAAATCTTTAACTGGGTGATGGTACCACTGTATGTCACTATCTTCGGCCACCCGCCACCCAGGATCTCAGACAATATCATGGTAAATCTGAGCAGTATAGCTGACTGGTACGTGGAAGCAAAATTTTCATATCTCAGGGTTTTTGATGCTTCTGTTCCTCCGAATTCCTTACCATTATTCATACCCGATAGGCTGGCTTTCCATGAGGTTTCTAGACAAACTGTAATCAGTGGCGTAAGCAATGAGCTTAAGGGATATTCTAAGAAGGTATGGCCACCCTTTCCTATTCATTTAAGTTCCTATTCTTTGTTAGATTTTAGGCATGCTAAAGCTGAGGCAGCAGCCCTAGAGGACATGTAATTGGTTCATGTCGAATTCAAAAAGCATGATCCATAGAGGGTCGTAAGTAATCAATTAGCTAGTTGAGGGCTAAAAAGGTTCGAACATGAAAATTCTCCCTTGGATGACATTTTTCGAGGCACGAGATCTTATGCCGAGGTTTTGGCTCGGATACAAGGCCTGGCACCCGAAGAGAGGGCCGATGTTTTAAAATTCCAAGAACATCGATGGAGTTGTATTCCCCCAGTATTGCGGGGTGAGAATCCAATAACAACAAAGGTGCAACAAAAAGAAGCCAAAGGCTCCAAAGATACAACATCTAGACAAGAAAAACACCAGGACAGGGGAGAGAAAACTAGGAGTCCAAAACCAGAAATAAAAACTCCCGATCCACCGAAAAAGCAGACTCCAGTTACCACTCCAGGCCAGTCAGCTAAGCAAATCGAATATCCCATTGCTTCTGTTACTCCCTTACGTTCAACTCAAGGGAGCATAGACACAAGGTGGATTTTCAATGAAGAATTGAGACCTATAAGGATGGACGAGCTCCCTCCAAATGAGTTTTTTTTTGATAAAAAGAGAAAAGATGTGGTAAAAAGAGAATTCTATCAAGAAGAGGGATCAATGGCCAAGAAGTTCAAGGTGTTGACCGATGGGAAAGATAAGAAGAAAGAAGATTTTGCGAAAGAAATAGCCGAGACATTAGGGGCGTATGCTACAACAAACCAATTTTTAGTTGGGGTTTTGAAAAATCAGCTGAAGTGAAAAAATCACCTCATCAAAACTTTAGAAGCTAAACTAGCCATAGTAGAGGAGGATGCCAAGGACCAGGCAATCATAGGAATAGAACAAGCAAGAATGGCCAACAAAAAGGAAATTGAGCTGCTTAAAACTAAGCTCGAACAAGAAGAGATGGTAGCTCAGACGAGTCAAATACAGGTAGGCCAACAAAGAGACTTGATTGAGCAGCTACAGGTTAGATTAGAGTTCGTCGAAAGCCAAGTTATAAATATAGGGATATTCCAGTCCCAGGCTATGGAGATTCAGAGCAGGGTTTCTGCAGCCCAACAAAGTTTACTTGCCAAGGTAGAGACGATTCAGGACAATTGTCTTCTTATTGATCAAGTATTAGAAAACTTATCTGTTAGAGAGAGAGAAGCTAGAGCAGCTCGAGTCGCATTTCAAGAGGTTGTAATAGCTACAACAAACAGGGAATCAGGAAAAATTTCTAAGTTTTCCATTTTGGAACAGACCCGAGGTAATATTTTGTTGAAATAATGGGAACACAACATATCAGAAGGAAAATTGCAAGCCAAGAAGGTAAGGAAATCCTGTAAAGAGGCTTTCGGTTCTATAGATGGAAATCTGTTAGGCATTGATAGCGAGAGTAATGCTGAGACACTGAGACAAATGGATATGGAGAAACTCTCACTTGATATAAATGAAAAAGAAGAAAGAGATTCGGCCGAAGTATCACAAGTAACTATGGCAGACATAGTTCAAATAGATAAATGTATGATTAAACCAAGTGTGCAATTGTGCGCTATTGACACCCTAGACCGACAGATGGAAGAAAGGTTTCCACAATTAGTTAGAGATTGTTACATTTTTGAGGCCAATTGTCAAGCGGAACCTTCAAGGTTGATATCTCAGCTGGTGGATAAATGTGTCACTTGTACCAAGTATGCGAGAGGGCAGGCTTTTGGTACCAAATAAAGACATAGGATAAAGAAATGAAACAATTGATCTCCTTCTCATTGTAACTGAAAATCCTGGAACGATTGGGATTCCATCACATGTAAATTTGTATAAATATACAATAGAAGGAAGAAAAAGGGACTGGACCTTTTTGGGTTGATTGTAATAGAGATTTTTCTCCCTCGAGAGTTAATATAAAGCAAATATTAAGATTCTCGATTCCGTCATGACTGTGTTATTAGTTTATTTCCTTGTATTTCATATTTCATTTCATTTCATATATGTATATGATGAATGCTTCGCTATAATTTAGTACAACCTCTACTATGGTGAATAAATTTTAGTTTTCTATATTTTTTACCGTTTTTCCTCTGTACCGACTATCAACAGGTATAAGACTAGTGAACATTTTAGATTTCTATATATATTTTATGCTTCATCAAGTTATTTCTTTGTCTTTTTCTTCTTCTGTTTATAAGTGAGATTCTCCCTTGATAGGAGCCTTACATAATAGACAACTTAATGGTTTTCTTACACCTCATACACATTTATTAAAATATAACTCAGTTATGGGAAAGGGCCTTTGGTTTTCACCCTGTTTTCACTACCAGAGCTATAAACTCTCCTTTCTACGACCGAAATCGAGACAACATCTAAAAAGTATTGAGATTTTCTTATTATTTTGTTCCTCTGTGACTGTCCCTATGACAAGACAACCTAATATTGAACCCGGACTATCATATCAAACACATATTGCCTTGAATATTTTTGATACTATTCTTAAAACAACCACTACCCGGGTTGAACTGGAACATTCGTGGGCAGCGATTGAAAGGGACATAAACATCCAGGAACAACTGGAAGCTAGACAACAACCTAGAAATCAGCCCTAGCTTCCCTTGTGAAGGTTGACATTTCTTCCTTCTCTACCCCTTACTCACTTTCGGATGCCTAGACACTGTACTTCTAAGCCTTAAGTACAGACTCTTGAACAACATCTTTTTGGTTCCATTGCCGGGGACCGAAGTTACGAAATCTTTTTCCTTGGGAAAACGACATTTTTTTCGTTGAAAGTGCCACCCTTTGATAGTGAACAAAGAGTGCACACCTTTTAAAGGCTTTCCAATATTTCACTTGGCGACTCCACAATTAATAAGTTGGCATCCAGACGAAGGAATACCAGGCAAAACCCAGATGGTAAACATACCACACCCATTACTGATCCTGAGAAGATTTTAAAGGCAAGAGGCTCTCTTAAGCCGACCCCTGCAGTCTATCAGCTTAAATACCTACAACTGAAGACCAAGAGTTCTTCTGAACCTTCAAATTCACGCAACCCTCTTTTTGAATATAAATATCTAACATCAAACTACTTCGAAGTTAGAAGTGAAACCTGTCCGATAACCTCTGTATTACACAAAGGAAAAAGTCCTGTAGAAAATTCATCTGTTGTCGATATATCATCGACCCTTCAGTTAAATTTTGCGACCTCACCTAGTCTCGAAGAATATTTCACACATCCAGTTTCCACACTCGTTGGTTCCCCTGACTACATATCTTGCAAGTCCAAATAGCTAAGCCCTTGCATCCCTTACCAGTCATCCTCATATTTTTCTCCCCGTGAAGAAAGTAAAGATTCACTTTTAATATTCCAAAACCCCCTTTACATCTTCCCACTAATATCAATGGAAGCCATCGGAGGAGGTGGTGGGGGTCCCCTTGGAGGAGCAGGTGGGGGTGTTTCTGGGGGAGGAGATGAAGGTCAAGGGCCTTCCCCCCCTCCCAGAGTGTTTTCCAAAGTGGCAGCAAGACACTCTCCTTTGGTATTGCCTGTTCCTTTGCATGCCCTTCCCGAAAACTATATAAATTTTTTTCCAAAATTCACTGGGGAAGGAGATCTGACCGCAACTGAACACATAAATTTCTTTGATCAATTAGCAGACATCCTAGGTCTCAAACATGAAGATGTGTATTCAAGTCTCTTCGTCCAAACCTTCGAAGGTTAGGTTCGAACTTGGTTTCAGAGTCTACCTGCAGGATCTATCTTGTCCTATGATGCCTTGGAAGATGCTTTCCTTAGAMAATGGGGCGAAAGAAAGGACCACCTATACTATTTAACCGAGTTTGGGTCTTTAAGAAAAAAGAATTCAGAAACAATTATGGAGTTTATTCAAATATTCAACAAGCTGTATAACAAAATCCCAGCCGAGGTTAAACCGTCCCAACCCACAGCCAAAGTAACTTTCGCGGGGGCTTTCGAACCATATTTTGCACTTCTTTTATGAGAAAGAAGGGGAGCTACTATAAACTGAATGCAAGATGATGCTGTAGAAATTGATTCAAATATGATGGCTTCTGGTAAGTTAAAATTTAAAGTAGAAGCGGGAAACCGAGAAACTAGACACTTTAGAGAACAAGCAGGGCCGTAAGGGTCTAATAGATACACAGATGACAAAGTAGATGATATGGATAGGGTGATTAAGGAACTGTCTAATAAGATATCCAGAATGGAGCTAGAACAGGCCAAAGCCGATTCTTTCGCCAAAAAGGATTTTAGGAAGAATCCCAATCCCCCAAATTAGGAAAGACAGATAAAAAATGAAGATCAGAAAATACAAACTCCCCTAAAGAATGAAAATTTTATAGGAGCGAATGATCTCCAAGATTTAGGAGATTTAGATGATGATGGCATGAACTTGGGTGATGACTGCACACAATCTTATATGAATAGAGAGGATTACGAAAAATCTCCAAACACTCAATAATCGTCTATTGAGGGTTAAGAAAGAGATTATACTGATCTTTGTAGTTATCAAGAAGAAACTGGTATGATAATGGCCGAGGTCCAACCTAGGTATAACTTGAGATCTAAGGGTAAGTCTATTTCAACTAATCAACCTAAGAAAACTCTCCCAAGAGGTCAAACTTATGAGCCTACCCCAGCAGAAACCATGTTACCTAACAACAGAGCAAAAGTAGTAAACGCGCAAGAACCCGAAGTAGAAATGGTTGAGACTAAAACACAAGAAACCAAAGCAGCTAATGCAAATACACCTTTAACCAAGATCATCAGTAATAAGGCAGTCCAGACAAATAAGTTGGAAAATAAGGATTCATAAGTCCCAACTAGAGAAGCAGACAAGGTGAGAGGAGTTTTCAGTTTTGAAAACAAGATAAATAAAATTAAGATACCAATTCCTCTGGTAGAGTTAGCAAAAAACCCAGTTTATCGAAAGCAGATTACCAAAGTGATAGGCGTTTTAGAGCTAGAAAGCCAATCTGATGTTTTGAACTTGGAAGATGATAAGCCCAACATCACTTTTTTTCCACATTTTTAAGGAGCCAAAGACACTGTTGCTCCCTTTTATATCACCTTAAATGTATATGATCAATTGCTACATAATTGCATGTTAGACTATGGAGCTTCACATAACGTGATGCCTAAAATTATTATGGACAAATTGGGTCTCCAGATCACCAGACCTTACGGAGATCTTTACTCATTTGATTCGAGAAAAGTTAAGTGTATGGGAATGATAAAGGATTTAGTTGTCACCCTGTCACATGTCCCAGTTAAGAGCATCTTGATGGATGTGGTCATTGCTGATATTCCCCCCAAATACAACTTACTGCTGTCTAGGTCATGGGGAGCCAAGCTGGGGGGTTCTTTTCCACTGGATATGACGTACGACACGATTCCTGTTTTTGGTGGTCAATTTACTCAGTTGTACAGGGAGACGAGGTTAGCATATACAGTAAGTGACCCTCAAAATCCGAACAATTTCCCTATTTACATTGTAGATCAAGATTTAGGAAATTGTATCTTATCTTTTGACGACAGTTTAGATGGTTGCACAGAGGAAAACGATGTAGAGCATGAAGAGTCAGGTTACATGACTGAGGATATGTGTAGCACCGGTATCTAGAAAATGTTTTTTGACGGTTCCTTGTCTTGCGAAGGGGTTGGTGCAGGAGTACTTTTTGTGGCACCTGAAGAAAGGTT
>ML864744.1:20039-42386 GCA_009831015.1 Picea engelmannii
AAGTGTCGACTCTGTCAGGACCTGGTCGTATATTTCTGAGGTTCTACAGTCCGAATTGGTAGATGTTTCGGATGATTCCAATGGGAATGAAAAATATGACTTAATCACCAAGTATAAGATCATCGTCCAGGCTCAAATGCATAAAGTAGTGGCTAGGCCACATCTGCTCCCTTATTACGATATGGTCCGGTGGGCGTTAAACCATGTAGATATACCAACCAGAACCATCATCAACGAGCAGAGGGTCACCATTGGGACTTTCAGACCTGAACAATTGCAGGCTATGTACAAGTTTCCAGCCATGTTGGACTTTGTTTACAATGTCGAATTCCTAGAGGATTTTAAACAGAAGGAATGTGTGCAATACGACAAGACTATGTTTGGTTTAATCAAAGATTAGGTTTCACACCCTACGAAGTTCAGGGCAGATAGTAATGGTATATATTCAATAGCTTCTCTGGAACCACAATTCAAATATATCGCTATGATGACCTGCAGATTATATGGGAGAGAGGACGCCACACATGTTTTCCTTTAGTGGGTGCCTCTAATTCACATGGTTGCTGAAGGTTGTTCCTTCGACTAGGCTAAACTACTGTCTGATAGTTTGACCAGTCGAGTAACAGAGTATCGAGCGCAGAGGGAGAGCGGAAATATTGCTTCATTCTTTATGTCCACGTATATCGTGGACGCTGTGTGTTTTCTGAGACCTTTTCCCTTGATGAGTTGGAGTTGGACTCCATCGGAGGCTGAGCCCATCCACGTCTACCATTCAAAGCTGTGGGAAGACAAAGCCTCATATTTTTTGTATGAAATCTTTAACTGAGTGATGGTACCACTGTATGTCACTATCTTCGGCTACTCGCCACCCAGGATCTCAGACAGTATCGCGATAAATCTGTGCAGTATAGATGACTGGTACGTGGAAGAAAAATTTTCATATCTCAGGGTTTTCGATGCTTTTGTTCCTTCGAATGCCTTACTATTGTTCATACCCAATAGGCTGGCTTGCCGTGAGGTTTCTAGACAAACTGTAATCGATGGTGTAAGCAAGGAGCTTAAGGGATATTCTAAGAAGGTATGGCCACCCTTTCCTATTCATTTAAGTTTCCATTCTTTGTTAGATTTTGGGCATGCTAAAGCTGAGGAAGCAGCCCTGGAAGACCTGAAATTGGTTCATGTCGAATTCAAAAAGCATGATCGATAGAGGGTCGTAAGTAATCACTTAGCCAGTTGCGGGCTAAAAAGGTTCAAACATGAAAATTCGCCCTCGGATGACATTTTCTGAGGCACGAGATCTTATGCCGAGGTTTTGGCTCAGATATAAGCCCTGACACCCGAAGAGAGGGCCGATTTTTTAAAATTACAAGAACATCGACGGAGTTGTCTTCCCCCAGTATTACACGGTGAGAATACAATAACAACAGAGGTGCAAAAAAAAGAAGCAAAAGGCTCCAAAGATACAACATCTAGACAAGAAAAATACTAGGACGGGGGAGAGAAAACTAGGAGTCTGAAACCATAAATAAAAAATCCCGATCCACCAAAAAAGCAGACTCCAGTTACCACTCCAGGCCAGTCAGGTAAGCAAATTGGATATTCCATCGCCTCCGTTACTCCCTTATAGTCAACTCAAGGGAACATAGACGCAGGGTGTATTTTCAATGAAGAATTGAGACCTATAAGGATGGAAGAGCTCCCTCCAAATGAGTTATTTTTTGATAAAAAGAGAAAAGCTTTGGTAAAAAGAGAATTCTATCAAGAAGAGGGATCAACGACCAAGAAGTTCAAGGTGTTGATTGATGGGAAAGATAAGAAGAAAGAAGAGTTTGCGACAGAAATAGCCAGGACATTAAGGGTGTATGCTACGACAAACCAATTTTCAGTCGGGGTTTTGAAAAATCAACTGAAGCAAAAAAATCACCTCATCAAAACCTTAGAAGCTAAACTAGCCACAACAGAGGAGGTTGCCAAGGACTAGGCAATCGCAGGAATAGAACAAGCAAGAATGACTGACAAAAAGGAAATTGAGCTGCGCAAAACTAAGCTAGAACAAGTAGAGTTGGTAGCTCAGACCAGTCAAATACATGTATGCCAACAAAGAGACTTGATTGAGCAGCTACATGTTAGATTAGAGTTCTCCAAAAGCCAAGTTATAAATATCGGGATATTCCAGTCCCAGGCTATGGAGATTCGGAGCAGGGTTTCTGCAGCCCAATGAAGTTTACTTGCCAAGGTAGAGATGATTCAGGATAATTGTCTGCTTATTGATCAAGTATTAGAAAATTTATCTGTCAGAGAGAGAGAAGATGGAGCAGCTCGGGTCGCATTTCAAGAGGCTGTAATAGCTACAACAAACAGGGAATCGGGAAAAAGTTCTAAGTTTTCCATTTCGGAACAGACCCAAGGTAATATTTTGTTGAAAGAATGGGAATGCAACATATCAGAAGGCAAATTTAAAGCCAAGAAGGTAAGGAAATCCCGTGAAGAGGATTTTGGTTCTATATATGGAAATCTATTAGGCATTGATAGCGAGAGTAATGCTGAGACGTTGAGCCAAATGGATATGGCGAAACTCTCACTTGATATAAATGAAAAATAAGAAAGAGATTCGACTGAAGTCTCACAAGTAACTATGGCAGACATAGTTCAAATAGATAAATGTATGATTAAACCAAGTGTGCAATTGTGTGCTATTGACACCCTAGACCGACAGATGGAAGAAAGGTTGCCGCAATTAGTCAGAGATTGTTACATTTTTGAGGCCAATTGTCAAGAGGAACCTTCAAGGTTGATATCTCAGTTAGTGGAAAAATGTGTCACTTGTACCGAGTATGAGAGAGGGCAGGCTTCTGGTACCAAATAAAGACATAGGATAAATAAATGAAACAATTGATCTCCTTCTCGTTGTAACTGAAAATCCTGGAAAGATTGGGATTCCATCATATGTAAATTTGTATAAATATACAATAGAAGGAAGAAAAAGGGGTTGGACCTTTTTGGGTCAATTGTAATAGAAATTTTTCTCCCTCAAGAGTTAATATAAAGAAAATCTGAATATTCTCGATTCCGTCACGACTGTGTTATGAGTTTGTTTCCTTGTATTTCATATTTCATTTCATTTCATACATGTATCTGATGAATGCTTCGCTATAATTTAGTACAACCTCTACTATGGTGAATAAATTTTAGTTTTCTATATTGTTTATCCTTTTTCCTCTGTACCGACTATCAGTAGGTATAAGACCAGTGAACATTTTAGATTTCTATATATATTTTATGCTTCATCAGATTATTTCTTTATCTTTTTCTTCTTCTGTTTATAAGTGAGATTCTCCCTTGATAGGAGCCTTACATAATAGACATCTTAATGTTTTTCTTACACCTCATACACATTTATTAAAATATAACTCAGTTACTAGAAAGGACCTTTTGGTTTGCACCCTGTTTTCACTACCAGAGCTATAAACTCTCCTCTATACGACCGAAATCGAGACATCATCTAAAAAGTATTGAAATTTTCTTATTATTCTGTTCCTCTATGACTGTCCCTGTGACAAGACAGCCTAATATTGAACCCAAACTATCATATCAAACACATATTGCCTTGAATATTTTTGATACTATTCTTAAAACAACCACTACCCGGGTCAAACTGGAATGTTCGTGGGCAACGATTGAAAGGGACATAAACATCCAGGAACAGTTGGAAGCTAGACAACAACCTAGAAATCATCCCTAGCTTCTCTTGCCGAAGGTTGACATTTCTTCCTTCTCTACCCCTTACTCACTTTTAGATGCCTAGACACTATAATTCTAAGCCTTAAGTACAGACTCTGGAACAACACTTACCATGCTTGGGTTTGTCCTCCTTACTGGCATCTCACCTCAAAACTAGGTCCCCTGCTTGAAAAATTTTCCTTTTTGGTTTTCCTATCAAATCATGCGTTGACCTTGCTCTGGTATGCCTCAGTATTCTCATTCAATGTTTCTCTCCTTTGCCGCACTTCAATAATTTAAAAAAATCTCCTTTGTATGTCATTAGGTTTGTCCACTTCCTCCTGTAAAAATTTTAAGACTAGTAGACCAAGTTGGGTTTAAAAAACAACATCCACCCCATAAAATAGTTGAAATGGGGAGGTTCCCAATGAATTCTTGGTGTTTATCTTGTGATCCCACAAGGCATACTTAATATTGGATTCCCAATATTTTTTATTTTCATCTGGTAGATTCTTGATGATCCTGATGAGGGTCTTGTTTGATGACCTAGCCGACCCGTTTCCCTATGGGTAATATGGTGTAGAGTGTGTTAGTACAATTATGTATTTCCCACATAAGTCAATAATGGAATTGGAATTGAATGATTGGGCGTATTCTGTTACTAACTTATGTTTGTCTCCAAGAAATTTATGATCACCTTATCAGTAGTATTCCTAGTAGGAACAACTTCAATCCACTTTGTGAAGTAGTGAGTGGCAGTAAGAATACACTTGTTCTATCCATTAGAGGGTGGGTTTATCTCGCCTATGAAATCTAGGCCCCATTTCTAAAATGGACCACTAACAGTAATGGGTTTTAAGGTTTGTGAGATCAATTTCTATTTTCCAACAAATTTCTGACATTCTTCACAAGATCTAACCGTGGCAAACACGTCAAAAAATATGGTGGGCGAGTAGTATCTGACCCTCAGAATATTGAGGATTGTATCTTTCCAATGCTGGTGTCCTCCACAAGATCCTCTATGCATATATGTTATGAACTATTTTGACTCATCTTCATCTAGACATTTCAGAAAAATACCATCAGGATCTTTCCAATATAAATTCTAGTTTATGATGCAGAACTTTACAGCTCTCAATTTAAGAGACCTAGTTTTGGGTTTCTCCAATTTTGGTGGACATTCTAGGTGTTGCAAAAAAAAAACAATATCTCTAGACCAGGTTGAAAGAAAGTATTGATCAAGTACCTTCATGGTTTCCTTCCCAATCTGCATGACTGGGGCATTTGATTGGTTAAAGGTATGCTATAATTTCAATGTTTTTTTATTTTGAATCAAATAACAATTTTGTAAGGCCTTGTCCCTTAATCAATTTAGTGGTATTTATGTGCAAGTCATATTATAAAATTTTGACTATCCACTTTCCCCTCTTTCATTCATTGTCTGGATGGACAATAATTTCCTTCACATTTCTAGTAGGAGCATAAGCTATTGTGATGGATTGTAGAACATGCACCCTGAAGGCCATCAAGGATTTGACTAATGCATAGGCTTGCTTCTCCAATATGTCATATTTAATTCAACATCCTTGAGTGATTTTACGAAGAAGGAAATGGGTTGTTCATTCCCTTCTTCAATCTTTTGCTGCAATACAACAACAATAGTCTCCTCGGAGGCAAAGGAGAAAACCAAGAATTCTTTGGAATAGTCTGGACTAACCAGAACATGGGATTCAATCAAAGCCTACTTAATCCTATAGAAGGATGATCTGGATTCTTGTGACCATATGATGAAAACATCCTTCTTCAACATGTTAGTAATAGGTCTTATGATCTCAACAAAATTTGGAACAAAGCGCCTCAAAAAAAAATATTTTTCCTATGAAAGATTGGATGGCCTTCTTATTCCTAGGGATGGCAATTTTTTGAATGGCATCTACCCTTTCCAGGTTTATATGTATTCTCCCTGCTGATATAATGTGGCTGATGAGATTTTCTTCTAACATAGAAAAATGGGACTTTTTGGATTCAAAGAAATTCCATACCTTCATTTTTGAATTTTTTTCTCTAGGTGTTGTAGATGTTCATCATCATATTTTGAGAATATGGTGATTTCATCAAGGTATATAACCATGAACTTGTCCTTTTCACCCACAAATGAAGTGTCCATGTCCCTCTGGAAAGTGGGCCCTACATTCATCAGGAAAAAGGGATTTTTTTCATACATGAATGTGCCCCATGGGGTGGTGAAGGTTGTTTTTTCCTTGTCTTCTTCAAGCATTTCTATTTGGTTGTATCCAAAATATCCATCCAACATGGAAATTATATGGGCACCTACTACCCTTCGGAAAATATGGTCCATCTTGGGCAAAGGATAATTTTCTTTCAGTGAACACCTGTTCAGGTTCATGAATTCCACACACAAGCATATTTATCCACTCCTTTTCTTGATAGGCAACAAGTTGGCCACCCAATATGAATATATTAAGGGAATAATGATTTTTGCATCAAGCATTCATTTCAATTCTTTTTCAATAATAGACATTAGTGGAGCATTCAATTTTGTAATTTTCTGCCTAAATGGATTTGATCCCACCTTTAGAGGAAGCTTGTGTTGAGTGATGTTAGTATCAAAGGTCTTCAAGTCCTCATAAGACCATGAAAAAATATAAGAAAGTTTTTTCATAAGGCTGGCATACCTATTTATTTNAATTTTCTGCCTAAATGGATTTGATCCCACCTTTAGAGGAAGCTTGTGTTGAGTGATGTTAGTATCAAAGGTCTTCAAGTCCTCATAAGACCATGAAAAAATATAAGAAAGTTTTTTCATAAGGCTGGCATACCTATTTATTTGCTCATCTAACAATGCTCTTGATATTTTGACTATTTTGGGATTTGCAGCTGTCCCAATATTGGAGTCAATGACCTCATGCTCCTGATTTTTCATGACAAATTTCCTCAAGACATCATTTCTGTCAAACAACCTCTCAAGTGGTACTAAGCCCCTTGGGATATGATTTTTATTGAGCTCTAGAATGTTGTGTCCAAACACCTTGTTCATAAAAGGAGGTGCCTGCTGATTTTCTGTTCCATATTCCTCATTCTCTTGATCAATGGGGATGTTTGAGAATTATTCAATGATTTGTAGGAATCATTTGAGCTCCAGGTCATCACTAAAAACCTTCCAGTGATTAACATTGTCTGATATAGTTGTCCCGTGCCTAACCTCCACTTCATATTTGACATTTGGACAAATAGGAGGCCTAAAGGTACTAGCAACCATGGATAAATAATCTGCCTTCTGATTAGGATATCCGGGGATAAAGGAAATATTGAATGCTAGAAATAAATTTTCCACTAAGTCCCATACCTCATTTATGTATTGTTTTATCCTTTTTTGTTTTTCTTGATAAATGTCTTTGACTTGATTGACAACTAGATCGTAATCACCAAAGACTGCCAATTTGTCAATGGCCATGCCTTTAGCATCTCTCAACCCCAACACCAAGGCCTCATACTCTGCTATATTGTTATATGTTTCAAATTATAGCTTTTATGAGAGTGTAATCACCTCCTTTGAAGGGGAAATGAGGACTATAAAAACACCAAAACTCTCCTTTGAAGATGAGCCATCAAAGTACATCTTCCAAACTTCATTTCCTTGGTCCGTCAGTGGTTGATTTATGCATTTGCTGACTGATATTTCTGCAACATCATCATTTATATGAATAATATATGACCCAATTTCATCCTCAACAACATAAATTGGATGATTACCTGGATTCTGATGATCACTGACAATATATGCCAATCTGACTTATTTGTATAACCTCATGTGTTCTCTTCAGAAGACAGGGATGGTTCCATATGTAATATCCATCTGTAGGGATCCTCCTACTTTCTTGGCCCATGTCATGAACAAAAGAATACCAAACTTGGGGGGTATGTCAACTACAATTATATCCTTAACTACACTTTTCATGGGTAGCTGAGACAAAGAAACAACTAGATATTTAATTAATCCCAAGAATTTGACCTTTTTAGAATCAAAAGAGTAAATATCCTTGTATGGCTTGGTGATCTCTAGCCCCATCTCTTCCATAACAACCTTAGGCATGACATTATGAGAGGCACTTGATTCCATTAAGCAATTATGCAAGATTTTGTCATGGACATTCAAGGATATGTAAAAAGGTGGAGAAGCATCAGACCCATCTTCAATGTGTTGACCAACAATGATAGGAGGGTTCTTGTCCTACAAGCTGATTACATAAGATGATATAGTATAAATAGGTGGATTCAAAACCTTCATAATAGAGTTCTTGAATGTTTCATTTTTCAGTAACTTTGTCATAGGCACAAGTATCTTAATATTACTTAGCTCATGCTCTATGTTGAAAGAAATTGGCTATTTGTTTGCTTCTTTTACCTCTGGGACAACATGTTTAAATAGTTGTGGCTAATCAATTTTGTTTTATTTGTATCTTTGTTTATACCTTTCTTGGGAGGAAGATCTGATTTTTTATTCTGAACAGGTGCATTTGTTTTTGGACCCCCCTGGCCTAGGCCTTAAATCATACTTCTTTTGGGGTTGACTTTGAAATATTTCTTCTTCCTTTACATCATCATCAAACTAGTTTGAAAACTGTGAGATTTCATAGTCCTGTTGTGTTAGATGACTAGGATAAAGATCAATTTCATTAAATAATACAAAATAATTATATACATCATTTTCCACATCCATCTCCTCAATTTCATTGTTCTGGAAAGGAGGTACAACTCTCTGATCTTCAACATTTCTCCTCTCCCTCTGCATGAGTTGAGGAGCATTATTAGGACTTCTAAATTGATTTGTATTTCTGTTTCCAACATTTCCATATGGCCTATTGGGATGCTTGGTTTCCCATTTTAGTTTATCTATCTATGAAGTTAGGGATTTCAAGGTTCTGGCCACCTCATCTAGCTTTGAGTCAGATTATGCTGGGTTGGAATATGAAGGAAACTCTTCCCTCTGCTTCTTTTTATACCTATCTAATTTGTTCTTCAATTTTTCTGATGCTAGGATGTTAGAATCAACCTTAATAACTTCCTCTTGCATGGAAAATAAAGTGTTGGACCTCCTCTCCCTCAACAGAAGAGAAAATTTAACATCAAAATCATTTGCAAATGTTATCTTGGCTAAGAATTCAGTTGGCTTAAACTCATAAGGAATCTTGTTATACATCTTGTTGAATCTCTTGGTGAAGTCTGACATAGACTCACCATTCTTCCTTCTTAAAGCCCCAAACTAAATTATGTAATACATGTAGTCTCTCCTATCTCCCCATTTTTTTAGAAAATCCTCATCCAATGCCTCAATACATGTGATAGAATCTGGATTAAGGCCACAAAACTACTTCCTTACCTCTTTATCCAAGCTCTACACAAAGAACCTCATCCATACATCTGTATCTCTTCAAAACTATAAAATTCTACCAGATGTTCTTCAATAGTCACCTCCCCCTCACCATTGTACCTTGGAAGATATTTCATATAGTCACTTGTCGGAAAGGAATTTAAGTTTTGAGGCAACACTAAAGGTGCATACCTGGATGTAATGATGGCTTCCATCCTGTTTACAACCATGTTTGGTACAAATGGAATCTGAGGCTGAGGATAAGTTGTGGGTGTGGTTGATGTAGGATATGACAAGGTAGAAGTTGAGACCAGGGATGTGTGAGGGATAATGACAAGGTGATTTTGAAAAATGACAACCTCAAGCTACTTCTTGTTGTGGAAAGAGACAATTTTTTCAAATGTAGCCTTATCTTTGGATGGAAAGGGGTATCTTTGAGAAATGGTAGTATTCCTTAATTTTCTCTCTAAATCCGGGTTGGATGTGTCACCATTGAGATCAAGGTTGAATTTTGGAGTTTTAGTATGCTCAGGATTTGATTTCCTAGATCCTTTATTGGGAGCCAGAATTCCTTAACAGGTTTTCATTCAGTGGAGTCACCAGGTGAAAGATGGAAGTCACCTTTGTACCTGATCTTTGTTCACCATCAAAGATCATATATGATCGTTGTTGTCCTCCCAGTGAAATATACTTTTTTACTTCATTCCTCAACAATGACGCCATAAGATGTTGGTCCTAAGGTTTGCACCTGACTACTAAAGGGAAGAGCTAGGCCACCTCAAGTTTTGGAATGATGGGTTTTTATGAATTAAATTTGTTGGTTAGCTGAGAGATAGGTTTTCAAGGGTAGAGAATTGGTTGAACTGTTCAACAATATCACTGTAGGGTTTCCCTTAGCTGGTGGCATGCAATTTCGTGAGCAGGTAAAATATGAGAATAAAACGAAGGAAATAAAAGAAAGCATTCAATTTGTTACTTGCTATATGAAAATTCATACTTGAAATAATATTCCAGGTCCGAAAGATATATCTTGACACGAATCATACAAACAAGGTTGTAATACAATAAACTATTTACTGCAAACAATAGCTGAAAACATGTTGCATAGAAATAAATAGTTCATTGAAACAATAGCTGAAAGGAAAGGAAACTACACATTTCATACATTTCCAACTTGCATCTAGATAAGATTAAGAACACATAAATATTTGAGAAGAAAAACAAAAATTGTCACCAAAACTTATATTCACTAGGTAAGAAACTTTACAGTCTTATGCTTTAGGTCCTGCCAAAATTTTGATTCTTGATCTCCCAAAAATTGAACCTTATTACATTCAAAAATCAGTCTATTTATCTCTTTTCCAAGAGGGTTTTGACCATCTATCTAGGATCTAACACAAAATTTCAACTTCACATTACAACTAGACTATGTAAACAACTTGATTTTCACTCCTTCATTACAACATGAAAACATTTCTTTGACCTGAGTGTATTTGGTTGGAAGTATTAGTCATGACTTCCCTTCAAATCGAACTTAGAAAAAGTATGGTTCATATCAAAATAAAATGACCACTTATTACACCTGGCACTAGTATCTTGAACTAAAACAACAAAACTCTATAAGTGCAACTATAACTATTGTTGACAATTTAAGGAGAACAACTCCTAATAAAAACCTTCAACAATTGTAGCTGACAAGTGGATGTGCATGGATGCCCACATACACTCCAACTGGTGACCAAATTGGAATACAGGTGGATCAACTGGAATAAGTCCTGAATCCTTTCTCCTTTGACAACAATATTCCTCTGAGATTATCTCTTTCAAGAACAAACATGTTTTCTAATGCTTATTTTGCAATGTCTGGTATTAAATTTTGTAGCTTAGTATGTTGCATTTCTAGATCTTACTTCTGCTACTATAAACTATGAATTTGTTTCTTCAAAATTTGTACATGGTGGTTGTCATATATACCTATGTCAACTTTGACATTTGGTTTGATCAAGACTTGTACCTTACTTCTATCCTTTAGCCACTATTCTTCATCTATGACAAATTTGTTGAGGTCAATGGACAACTTAGATTTTCTTGGCCTCATCTCATATCTGGGTGCTATCTCAAAAATTTTGTCACGTGGCTCCCTCATATGTTCTTGCATATTCAATATTTGTTCTTTAATATATGATTTGGTGTCATGTGAAACTTTCTTAGAAACTAGCTCTGTATCTAGGGTTATTCCATCAAAGTCCTTCTTAGGGTTTGGGCCAAAGTCCATTACATTTTGTTTTAAATCCAAGTCTGTAGGGTACTTTGTCTTTACAACAATATAGTTTATCCCTGAGGTCTCCCCTTTATATTTTTGCCTTGCCTTATCCCCTGTCATCTTTTTCAATGTGTGGATAGCCATCTCCTCTGTATTGGAAAATCCATAGATGTCGTCTTCGATGTCCTCATCCTCAATTACTATGGTTTGTCGGTCTTTCAAACATGGATTAAACAGTGATTTAGAATTTAGTCTCAATTTATTTGTGATCCTCATTTTTCTATTAGGTTTACTGGGCATTTCAGGGTCATGGTTCCCTTTCCTTCTTCTACTCTATTTAGCTTCAAGGGATTCCTTAAATAAGGTTTCTATAGGCACAAATGCTACAACAACAATCTCGGGACTATGTTGTTTAGTTTTCTTTTGCCTCCTTGTTTTTGTCCTGGGAGTTTTATCTTGTTGCATGGTGGTGATCACAAGCTCATATTAAGAATGCTTAGGTGACAATGGACCTGGTGGGGTGACCTATTCCTCTTGCTATATGATACAAACCTTTCTTCTCTCCTTCTCTCTTTGTTTTTCTATAGATGATCTTAACTGCTAATCCAAATGGATCTAGGAAAGCCTAAAAATAAAAGTTATTGGAAACAGAAAAAACTAGTTCCATTGCGTCGGGCTCGTCACGCTGATTCTAACCATATATTTTTTTCCACAAATGGACACCGTATGCGAAAGTTATTTTGTTCCGATCGATTTCCCAAACATGCAAAAAAAGTCAAAGTCAACAGGCCGTACTGCTGACGTCAACAATACATCAGCATGATGTGTTAGGTGACATCAACATGACATCATGATGACATTTGAAGGGACATGTGGCAACATGAGGAGGTGACATGTGTCACTCATTTTTGG
Source organism: Picea engelmannii (assembly GCA_009831015.1). NCBI lineage: Eukaryota > Viridiplantae > Streptophyta > Pinopsida > Pinales > Pinaceae > Picea > Picea engelmannii. Next base: position 32,327 of record ML864744.1, read on the forward strand.
TTTTTTCAAGGCTAAGTTTGACCTGTAAAATTTTGACACGTGGCACTGTACGAAAGTGACACGTGGATGTACGAACGATGACATGGTGATAGGTGGAAGGATCTAGGTACGACATGTGGTTGTAAGGACATGATGTGGCACCAACGACAACATGACATGTGGCAGGTATGACATTGATGTGGTAGGATGACATGTTGACACATGGCATACGGGCTGATTGTACATGTGACTAGGTTGATGACTCGATTATACGGTCCAATCACAGGGTGACACATGGACCAATCTTAGGGTGCCACTTGGCACCCTAAATTTTGCCAATATTGGTTGGTCAAAACTTTTGTTACAACCTCCGCAATATTCAACCTCTTGACCTCCACATAGCCAACGACTTCATGAAAGGGGGCACACTATTCAGGATACGTTACTTCTTGTTTATACATGTGGAAAAAAATTTATTTGAATTTGATGTTGCGGGGTTTTGAGGATAAGCCCCAGTTGGTTGGGGGCTAGCTCGACTGACCAAGAGCTAGACCAAGAGAAGTTCGGGGGGCGCGCAGGTGTACACCAGCCCGAGGACATATGGCCACACACACAGGACCAAGGGCCGAGGAATAGGGCACATACGTCTAACTCTCTTCCACATAGAACCCGTACGACCAAAGAAAGGGGTGCACACCCTATTCTTGGGGGCTTAACCAAAAATTATCCAAAAATGGGTTTTTGGGCTATAGTTTGGATTTTTTTATGCTGATTTACCCTAAGTTTTGCCCAAAATTGAGGATCTGGAGCCCTTTTTGAGGCCATATATGGGGGGAAGCTGGGAGATGACCCCCAACTCCAAATTTATAAAAATCAGAGGATTTTGATAACTTGAATGGGTTTAGAAACAACAAAATGATGAATATTTTGGAAGTTTATGCCTTTTTTATGCACGAAAGCCATTGAGGAAGTGAACTTTGGAGGCCATTTCTGGGAGCTATGGTCAAACTTTTTCAGTGATGTCAGTTGTGTTGGATTATTGAGGTAGAGAAGAAAACAACTAGACCAGTTTGTAATCCAATTGAGATACTTCAGATGTAATTTTGCATCATTGAAGATTAATAAGAAGGCCTCCCCCATTGAGACATAGGCCCGGAGACGTAGGAAATCTTTCCGAACTTCGTTAACAATCTTGGTTTTATGGTTTGTTGTTATTAATGTTTACTTTATGTTCTGTATTATTTATGATGGCGGAAAAAATATTTCATTAAGATCTCCTTCCTCATTTAAGTTTTTGAATGGTAATTTAACACGCTTGAAACTCAACCAAGTCTTTAAAAGATCATTTTCGGATCAAGTGGTATCAGAGTAGGTTGAAAGTTGGTTGTTTGAGTTTGCATGATTACCAGGGAAAATATAAGTTGTGGTGAAGGTGATCTTGTAGAAGGGGATCTTGATATTGGATCGATAAAGAGGGCATCTCAAAGTGAGAAGATGACATCTGAAGAAGGAATGTATCAGAACGAGATAGAGTTTTAAAAGACTTTCTTCGCCCTGTCAGAGATGGTAAAGGTATTATATGGTGATTACTTGGAACAAAAGAGGGATTTTCAAGGGGAATATTCAAAATAAGACAAAAGAAAAGAAGGATAGGACCCTCCTAAACCTCCTCCTTCACCTCCTTCATCTCCATCTTCTTCTTCTTCAAGTACAAGTTCAAATTCTATCACAAGAAAACATTCTCATAAACATAAGCAAGATATGCCATTACTTAATCTTAATGTAAATTCGATTGCCATGTATGATAGGGAATTAAATGCTGAGAGGCTTGATAACTGGGTTAGACAGATGAAGTTTATTGCAGTGTGAAACAAATCAAAGATGAGGCAACCCAAATCTAATTGGCATTGCTTTGTCTTGCAGACACAACACTCATCTGGTGGCAGAGTAAGTTGCAACATGGTATTGAAAAAGTTGGTAATGTATTTCCATTATGTAAATATTTTCTTTTTGCATTAGAAAACAGTTTTATCCTTTGGATTATAAGGAAAAGGATTTAATTCAATGGAAAAGTCTTAAACTAAGAAAAGGACAAACAATGCATGAATACACATATGAATTTCGTAAGATGGCATTGATGTTAAATATTCCATTACATACATACGAAAATATTATGAAGTATATAGGAGGTTTACCTGCACATATTCGTAACACTGTATTTATGTTTGGACCTACTAATCTTGATGAGATTTTTGTTCAAGCAACGTATATTGAAACATGGAAAACAAGAGTTGGTGTATCAGGGGAATCATATTCAAGGAGAGAAGACAAAAGAAAGGGGAATGTAAAGAAAATAAATTCCACAACAGTGAAGGAAGAGAATCTCTCTTGCAAACATTGCAAGAAAGAAGGGCACGGTGATGATCATTGGTGGCAATTGTATCCAGAGAAGAGACCGAAGTGGTTCAAAGAGAGGAAAGGGAGGAAAAAATTTGCAACAACAACACGACCAACAGTCTTGGGGTATGATTTAGGTGATGGGACTAAAATCACAACAATTGGTTTGATAGGTAAAATTGGTGATGATTTTGATTCAAGAAGTAAATTGTTTCATATAAGGGTCATAATGAAACATACTAAGATCGATACATTGATAGATAGTGGATCTTAATCTAACTTAATTTCAGAGGAAGTGGTTAAGAAATTGGGATTAAACACTAAGATGCATCACAAACCCTATTCACTAAATTGGATAAGTAAAGATCATAAATTGCCCATAACAAAGCAATGTATAATCAAGTTTGCAATTACATCTAAGTATGTGGATGAAGTAACATGTGATGTGGTGCCGCTAGAAACATGTGGAATGGTCTTAGGAAGCCCTTATTTGTGTGATCGCAAAGCAATCTTCGTTAGGGAACAAAATCAATATCACTTAATTAAAGAAGGAAATGAATATGTTGTACATGCTCATCACATAAAAGCAAATCAATCTCTTCAAACAATGGAACAATTAAGGAAGGAAGCCTATGCAAGCAACACACCTGTAATTGTGCCAAGTAAAGCAGTCGATATTAAGCATGGACATGATATGGTTGTAGGATGGGAATTCAATCATACTTTTCTTCAATATAAGTTAATGTTGTGCAGGCACATCAAACATGTTGGTTCAATTTTAGTCATATTTTTGATGTTATCGTTGTTAATGTTTTCTACATGGATGGTAGTGGATTTAGTAAGATGTGAACGAGTTCAAGTGGCTAACAATACACTTTCAGTTGTATTTTGCAATTGATTATGACGCGACAGGTGCACAGGACAGAGTTTAAAGACAAAGGACAAGTGTGTAGGCCTATCCCACACTTGATCACTGGTTAATATCCTTTTGGAGGACCAAAAGGTCTTAGTGCGGAGGCATGATCCAAATGGATCTAGGAAGGCCTAAAAATAAAAGTTCTCAGAATTAGATGAAACTAGTGTCATTGTGTCAGGCTCGTCGTGCTGATTCTAGCCATATGTTTTTTTCCACAAATGGGCACCGTATGTGAAAGTTACTGCGTTCTGATCGATTTCCCAAATAGGCAAAAAAAGTCAAAGTCAATAGTCAACATCTCGTACTGCTGACGTCAACATGACATGTTAGGTGACATCAGAATGATGTCACAATGACATCAATAGGGACACGTGGCAACACCATAGGTGACATGTGTCACTCATTTTTGTCATTTTCAAGGCTGCGTTGGATCTATAAATTTTTGACATGTGGTATAGTGTATGAAAGTGACACATGGATGTACATATGCTAACATGGTGACATATGGCAGGCTCTAGGTATGAAATGTGGCTGTACAGACATGACATGGCACCAAATTAATCATGACACATGGTAGGTATGACAGTGATGTGGAAGGATGACAAGTCGACATGTGGCATATGGGTTGACTGTATAGGTGACTGGTTTGATGATTGGATTGTACAGTCCAATCATAGTGTGACATATGGCCAAATCACATGGCACCATGTGGCACCCTGAATTTGGTTAATATTGGCTATTCAAAAATTTTGTTACAACCTCCGCAAGATTCGACTACCCGACCTCCACATAGCCAACGACTTCATGAAAGGGGATGCATCGTCCGCACTATGTTTCTTTTTCTTTATACATGTGGAAAAATATTTATTTGAATTTGATGTTGTGGGGTTTTTGGGATAATCCTCGGTCAATAGGGGGCTATCCTGACTAACCATGAGCTAGACCGAGAGCACTTCGGAGGGCGCACAAGTGTACACCAGCCCGAGGACATATGGCCATGCACACAGGACCAAGGGCCGAGGACTAGGGTGAAAGCGCCTAACTCCCGGCCACATAGAACCCATACAACCATAGAAAGGGGTGCGTACCCTATTCTTGGGAGCTTAAAAAAAAATGATCAAAAAATGGGTTTTTGGGCTATAGTTTGGATTTTTTTATACTGATTTAGTCTGATTTTTGACCAAAATTGAGGATTTGGAGGCTAGATCTTGGGGGGAAGTTGGGAGATGACCCCCAACTCCAAATATATAAAACTCAGAGGTTTTTGACAACATTAAAGGGTTCATAAAAAAAAATGATGAATATTTTGAAAGCTTATGCCATTTTTATGCAGGGAAGCCATTGAGGAAGAAAAATTTGGAGGCCATTTCCGGGAGCTACGCTCAACCTTTTTCAGTGTTGTTAGTTGTGTTGAATTCTTGAGGTCGAGAAGAACAAAACCAGACCAGTTTGTAATCCAATTGATATACTTCAGGTGTAATTTTTCTGTATTTAATATTAATAAGAAAGCCTCCCCCACTGAGACATAGGCTCAGAGACGTAGGAAACCTTTTTGAACTCCATTAACAATATTGGTGTTATGGTTTTTTGTTCTTAATGTTTAATTTCTGTTCTGTATTCTTTATGATGGATGCAAAATTATTTCATTAAGATCTCCTTCCTCATTTAATTTTTTGAATGGTAATTTAACACATGATTAAAACTCAACCAAGTCTTTAAAATATCATTTCAGATCAAGTGGTTTCAGAGCAGGTTGATAGTTGGTTGTTTGAGTTTGCATGATTACCAAGGAAAAGCTAAGTCATGGTGAAGGCGAGCTTGTAGAATGGGATCCTGAGATTGGATCGAGAAAGAGGGCATCTCAAAGTGAGAATATGACATTTGAAGAAGGAATGTCTAAGAATGAGATAGAGTTTCAAAAGACTTTCTTCTCCATGTCAGAGATGGTAAAGGTCTTATATGATGATTACTTGGAACAAAAGAGGCATTTTCAAGGGGAATATTCAAAAAAAGACAAAAGTGAAGAAGGAGAGGACCCTCCTAAACCTCCTCCTTCACCTCCTTCATCTCCATCTTCTTCTTCTTCAAGTACAATTTCAACTTCTACTGCAAGAAAACATTCTCATAAACAAAATCATGATATGCCATTACTTAATCTTGATGTAAAATTCGAATTTCCCATGTATGATGGGGAAGTCAATGCTGGGAGGCACCTATTTAGTACATTGAAAATCTATCTTGTGAAATGTTTTTGACAGGAACTCCATTGAAAAATATGAGGTAGTGCGAATCTGAGTCAATGGAGGAAGAACGATGACAAATTTTCATGGTTACAGAGGATAACGTGAAAATATGAGAAAACCCTAATTTGGTTCATCCCTGTGGGTCAGACAGTAAGTGTCATGTGAGGCATCCCCATGGGTTTCCTATATCTCATCATACTAGGCCTTTCTAGACATCAAGATTCATCCCCCAAGGCACAACAAGATCTAAAGTATGAGGCATTCATTAGACTACAGAGGCTGAGGAAAGTCTACATGCATGTGTGAAAATTTTCAATTACAACATAGTCATCTACATAAGTAAAAGGTATGATTGTATGTTTTTTTGAGGTTGGATCTTGGTGATTGCTTGAGTTATGGTCATACTCTTGAAGTACTATTGGTTATATGGTACATGTTGTATGAGGAAGATTTGCAGAGGCACATTGCTGGTGCACTTGTTGTTTGTACTTGACACACATTATTGTGTATTTTTTATCTTTTGACATTATGTATTTTGGATATTCTAAAGAAATATTCATTATGTATTTCTTCTGACATATAAGAAAAACATGACGTGATTTTCTCCCGCATTGGGTTTCCACGTAAAATTATGGTGTACTCTGTACTTGTGTTGTTTCTCTTTGTTCATTGTTTATTTATAATGCTCATGATTTTTTGAATGCTATTGATGAACAACTCATAAAGTTAAACAATACATATTGTGGATACAATTAATGAAAGTTCTCATATTGATTCACCCCCCCTCTCTCAATTTTCCAACATAATTAATTCGAAGGAAAGGGATAAACATATGCATTATAGTTCTTGTCTTTTGGGCCTCCTAGACCATAATTCTTCAATTGAATATACATAGAAATATCAACTCTATTGGAAGTCAGAATTGATGAAATACTTGGGAAGGAGCTACAAATATTTTGGAAGAATCCAATGATTAGGAACATAATAGAATTTGTGGGTTGTGTTGGACATGCAGTTTTGGATATAATTTTGGAGAAAAACATAAGTATTAAGAAGGGAACAGAAGGAAGAAATAACATATAAGGAATAAAGTGCGTAGAAGGGAACAAAAGGATGAATAATGTGGAGGACAAAGACACCGCACATACAGAACGATAAATCAAGCGAGCAAGAGAAGGGAGTGCAAAGGACAACAATTCAACTTCTCGAAAATAGAATAACAACAAAAAATATGTATAAATAATGAGAAGTAAAAGAAGGAAAACATCCAATTAACTGAAGCTAGACATGCCATGCATTGTAATGGGTCATTTTGGGATAGATAAGAATAGGAATTTAAACCCTATATTTTGGGTATAAATATGTAATGGGTGGGGTAAAAAGAGGGCTAACAATGAATAGGGAGAAAGAGAGCTAGTAGACTAGAAAGAGTGGGTAGAATTCCTAAAGGTTGAGATTATGTAAGAATCATGAATGTAATTAGTTCATATGATGAATAAAGATAGATTTTGAGAGATAATCTTTCATCTTGTGTTCTTTACTTGTTTATATGCGGTTATGAATGATGTTGTTATAATTCGCAAACTAGATTTAGTGTATGGATTAGTTATGATGCAATATTCATGAATGGTTATAATAATCAAGAGCGTACAGAAGCTAGCATAAGGAAAAATGATTTGTGCATCCGTCTCCCTTTCCCTTACTACTTCAAAAACCTGGTTCTTGCAGTCCCAATAGATACATCGGGTGAGACTTAATTTGTGCAAGCAGGTGATGCCAAAAGGGCCGATGTCTAGAAGGGTTTTTGGTCACAGTTTAACCAAACCTTGGTTCTTACAACTCGTGCACAAACCACTTTATCCCAACAAATGGTTTCGTTTCCAGGATCAGGAAATTACGATTAAGGGAATGTTTTGGAGGATGACTAAGAAGGAAATCATTGACTGGTTTGAATGAAAAGAACATGAATTCATGCGACAAGAGAACAAGAACCCTCTGATGAGTGACAAGCAATGAATTCAAAAGTATGTGTTCATGAACTTGCATGAAATTTTCTTTGGCGAATTCTCAGAAATTTTGACAGTGGATAGAAAGTTGCAATGCCAAAGAATTGGACTCCTAAATTGGTAAAACAAATGAATTCGATAAGCAACCCAAATACTTGAGCAATTGATTTTTGGTTAGATAGTGTATTAGGGGGTTAAGTTATAGAATTTGCAGTAGATTTTATTCAATCATACAATGTTGTAGAAATAAATTTTTTCAAAGGACCGTGCGAGAGGTTCTGATGGCTAAAGGGGACTAGCGCACATAGGGGGAGATGAAGGATGAAAGAGGAATCATCTGAGAGAAGGAAGCAATGAACAATGAAGGAAGAGATTGAGGATGAAAGAAGGCAACATACCAGAGGAAGAGTGCAATTGTGGAGAATTGTGTGAAGGAAGAAGGTATAAGAGGGAAAAGACTGGGGCTAGGAGAGAAGAGAAACACAATGAGCCTAAAGAAATCGAACCTTCCACACAAGTCCAAATCATGGAGATACTATACGAAGGAAGAAAAGAAGAAGTGTCTTAGTCCAGTCCAGTAATAAAGGAACCCATAAGTACTATTCTGACATGATATTGTGTTGAATCCATGACCCCATGTGAGTCACCACAGTTAGAGATAACAATTGAAGACTTGTCAAAATCTATCATAGTTAGTCAAGGAGTACATAGTGGTAGTAGTCAGAATAGTGGGAGTAGTACAAAGAGTCAAAATTAGAGTCCACCAACATCATCGAGAGGAGGGAATACAAAAACCAACATGGCAGGAATAGATAATACACTTAGACTTCCTGAATTCGAGGGAGTAGGATCAAAGGATCTGTAACAACATTTGTTTGTCTGCGAAACAATTTGGGCTGCTAAAAACATATGAGATGATGTCATAAAAATTGTGCAGTTAGCAACAACATTTAGAGGTCGTGTACTGGTTAGGTATATGAAGTTACAGAGCATTACACCTACAAGATATGCCAGTACCTTGGCAGAGATAAAGCAAGCGCTATTAAAGGAGTTCAAAAATCCAAATTCAGAGTCATAGTACATCACCGAACTAAAATAGATCAAACATGTACAAACAGATTCTGTATGTGATTTTGATTAATACTTTAAGGATGTAATGGGGAGATTGACGTTCCAAATTACAGATCATCAACATCAAGATGAGTGGTTTATTTTTGAACTTATACCACACATTCGAAGGCCCTTGGTTCAACATAAGGTGACATCACAACTCGAGGAATTGGAGATTGTAATGAAACTAGAAGAATTGTTGGCAGGAGACACAGGAGGAGTGATACAGGTTCAGATGCAGTTGGTTGCATTAACAATGAAGTTGGTCAAGCTTACCAAGGGAAGGGAAAAATGAGAATAGGTTTGGTGTATGAAGTGCAGGATGGAAGGTCATCACAAGGATGAATTACCAACATTCGTGCAATATTTGGAAACTGGAGCACCAAATCCACTACCCAGAGGAGAATACTATGAGATCTATAAGAAATGGGGCCATCATTCCACTGAGTGTCCATTACTTCAGAAATATCAGAGTACTCCAAATAATTTGTTTTGCAATTTTTGTAAGTCGGTAGGGAATGAAGAGAAGAACTATCACACATTCTACTTACTAAGTGAGCACACATCAGATATGTACAGGATCCAGGAAGAGAATATCGACGCAGATGGAAATAGTGCACAATATAACGGTCAACAAGGATTTAATTAGGGGAATAGATCAAATTTTGGTAAAGGCCGAGGTAGAGGGAATTTTGGTAGACGAGGATGAGGAATGATTATTTGTTATAACTATAATCAACCTCATGGAAAATTGGATCGATATTTCCCGAACGTATGTACCACATGCACATATTGCAGAGCACTGGATCACGCAACGAAGGCCTATCCTGGACTAGTTGCAAAATGGTAGGCTAGAGGAAACCCAAACTAGAATCAACATCACAATTAGACTCTACAGATGATATCAGTTGAAAGACATAGTGAAGGAACGAAAATCACAGTTGTTACTCGTGGAGGAGCTTGAAAAGGAGTGGATATGACAACTCAAGGAAACCAAACAAAGCATTGGGTAATAAAGTCAGCAGGGCCTATGCCGGCATTCAATCCACAACAGAAAAAAGAGACATATCAGAGCATAAGAAAGGAAATACTTGGACCACATGGGGGAGTGTGAACATCATCTTTGCCTCATATATGTTGGTCACTATAATTTCTTAATTAACTCAAACAATCAAGTGCTACATAAATTGTCAACCCAGGGAAGTCTGTTTATTTCAAAGATAACCACGCACCATATATTCTTAATTGCAAAAGAAACTTAGAGTTGTAGTAAAGGAAACTATATTAATCACACTTGCCTTGAGTGTACTGAAGTCCTGATTGAATTACAGGAAAGAAACCTACCTATTGCAGATCTTTAAAGATTAATCTAAAGAATCCTGGATTACATTAAAATAACAACTGCAACA
>WSFP011425619.1:0-22347 GCA_009831015.1 Picea engelmannii
AGTATGAGATCAATGTGATGACTCACACTTCTGATCGGTGGCACCGAACGAGGTAGTTCGTCCACTACTATGTCAGCGAACTCTTCCAGCAGTTCCTGAACTTCTTCTGGTAAATCATCCACTCTTGTGCTAGTCAAAACAATCTTTGGTTTCCTGACCACAATAAACTGTGGATCCTCCTTCTTCTTAACCTCTGTAAGAAGTTCCTTCCCACTGATAAGAAGTACAATGTTGCTTACTTCCGGTTTCACCTCCTTATCTTTGATTGGAAGCAACATGTGAGTTCTCCCATTCTTCTCTAGGGTGTATGTGTTCATTCTCCCATCATGAATCACATTCCTGTCATATTTCCATGGTCTACCCAGCAATAGATGACAAACATCCATAGGAATAACATCACATAATATCTTATCATTATATCCTCCTATCTTAAATTCAACTAAACATTGTTTAGTGACAGTTACCTGATGTCCTTTTTGTAGCCACGAAACTCTATATGGGCTTGGATGATCAATCGTCTCCAGCTCCATCTTTTCTACCATCTCCGTAGAAACGATATTATCTGTGCTACCACTATCCACGATGACCTTGCATACCCTATCCTTGGTCTTGCAAGAAGTTCGGAAAAGTCTGGTTCTTTGGACTAAACTCTCCACCTCCTTCTCTGGTGTCAAAAGAACTTTTTTCATCATCAACGATCTTTCGCCTTCATCATCTTCTGCCTCAACATCTCGCCTTTGGTCTTCTGCGATGTGATTTTCTCCTCCTTCTCTCTTTTTTTCTGGACAATCGTAAGACTTGTGCCCCTTATTTCCACATGTGAAGCATGTTATCACTCCACCTCTTCCTCTTCCTCTACCTCTAGTACGAGGAAAAGTATTATTGTCAGCATAATCTCCTCTCTGTTCAGTATGTTTCCCTCTCTGTTCAGCATATTTCCCTCACTGTGAGGTTCCACCTTTCTCAGTTCGAGTCTGAGGTTTCTTCCAGTCCTCCTTGGGCTTCTGATATTTATCCTGGGCAACCGATTTTCCTCTGGGATGACTTCTGCCTCGGCCTCTTTGACCCTTCTTTCGGCTCAGCTTCTCTTTATCTTTTAGAGCCATCTGATAAGCATCTTCCACTGTTTGGATGGTTACCATGCTCATCTCATCTTGGATGTCATATCTCAGGCCATTCATGTATCTACCAACTTTTTCATCATCGCTTTCCCGATGACCTACCCTGATGTTCAGCTTGTAGAATTCTTCAGTGTATTCTTTCACTGTCATCAGCTTCTGCCTCAGGTTCTGCATTCTCCTAAAAAGAGTAATTTGATAATCTCTGGGGATGAATTTCGCTTTCATATTTGCAATCATTCTGTCCCAGCTTTTGATCTTCTGCTTACCTTTGTAGCATTTTTCAGCTTGTAGTTCATCCCACCACAATGTTGAATGTCCCTTCAATCTTGTGACAGCATTCTTGACTTTCTTGTCCTCTTCGACATCTTCATAGTCAAAGTATGTGTCCATACCTCTAATCCAGTCTAGAAGCTCCTCTGCATCCAGATTCCCCTCGTAAACTGGAATGTCCATTTTCGCTCTTGCACCCATTCTTGCAATAGCTCTGATCAAACGTTCGTTTGCTGCAACTTCTTCTTCATGTTCAGCCTCAATTTCACTTTCGGAATCACTTAGATCCCCAGCACTGACTGTGCATCTTTGTGATGTCTCCATGTCTTCAAGTCTGGCGCATAAATCAAGCATTTATTTCTCCATGGTTGGATCAGTCATTTGCCAACCTCTTCTTCTCGGCATTTCCCTATCCTTTTACTGATCGGGTGTTTTCATGTCCCTTCTCCTTGGCAGCATGGTGAATCTTCTTTTTTCTCTGCTACAGAAACCAAAGAACCTCTCTGTGCTCTGATACCAAAATGATGATTCAGCCCTCCTCAACCCGCGGATCGAAAGGTTACGTACACAAGATCATTCTCCTCTCCTTGGCCCGAAGAGCTCTCGGCAAGTAGCTCTTCTATTTCCCTTTCGGGGAATCTGCACCCACAATCAACTTCAAGAATTCCCCCTTGTACTTCAGGAAATCGAACTTTGCACTTCCTCAAATCTGATGGTCGAGCGTATTATCCCTCAATCTCCGAAACCCGAAAACAACAAACGTTGACCCTTCCTCTTTCTCTTTCGGACTTTTCCTTATCGCAATTTCGGTGGTCGCGGTTTCAAGCAACTTGTTCCTGCGATTCCCGAAACCCAATTTTCTGAAATTCCGATGCGCTCACAAGGTTGACTTTTCAACGCCCCTTTACTTCTGTCGGGACTTCAGACTTCGCAATATCGTGAATCCTAATGAAATGAATTCGGAACTTCACTCCACGAAACTCTGAAACGGTCAACGGAGTTTGACTCCGTGTCAATAGTGCACCACTTGTCCACTTCACTGACTCCTCTGGCCCCACATCGTTCTCTTAGCCTTCGGGACTTCACGTTTTGTGATATCGTAATTTTCGTTGCAAAGTTTACGGAACTTCAACCTACAAAACCCCAAAATAGGAATCCGCTTGCAAATCCAACGGCCCTTGTGTCCTGGATCTACGGTCCTATTCCTCCTAAGCTTAGAACCTTTAGGAATACTTGCGGTAACTCCCTTGCTCCTCCGTGAGATCTAACGGCTCACGAAGAAATTCATGAATTCTCTACAGGGAATTCCGACCGTCCGTTCTTTCTTTGAGAGCTCATTCTCCTGTGGTCCGACGTCACTATGCCTTCTTTCCAACTTCCAAGGTACTTGGCCTCTACCTTCCTTCGACTCCTTCGAAGGTCAAATTCCTTCTGAGCTTTCTTACGACTCTGCGTCTTTTAGAAAAACCCTTGCATGCACTCCTTGCGACAACCTTCAAACACTTCCAAGTGTTGAAATCCTTCGACTCTACGCACACCAGCAGCAACAGTCTCTCAATACTTAGCTCAGGTTCGCAACTCTGAGATTTCTCCCGGCATGCACACTCCTTGCACGGCTCCTGTGTCTGACTACACCCCTTGTGTGAATGAGAACAAAAGCTATCTCTCCTGAGCTTTCAGAGACAAACCTTCGAACACCTTGTCGACGCACTCCCTGTGGACAATTCAACTGCACTCCTTTCAAGAACTCTTGCTCAGATAGAGAAACAATTGAAACTCATTCATTTTCCCTTTCCTCTTAGATTTCAAAAATTCAACAAGAAATCATTCATACATAGCATAAAAGAAATTGCATGACAGAAAGAGTAAAACATTCATGAGCATAACATTCAAAGATGTATACATAGAGAATATATGAACACCATGAGTCTGAATCACAACTTTCTTGTATTAATTCAGAACTTTTGTACATGGAGTCTGCTATACAGCTCTCTCTGCTTCTCTCCTATGCTCTCCAGAATAATGTTACAATATACAATGAGGGTGTCTATATCATGTTTCCCTCTTGCGCTCTAAAACTGTCAAATCTACACATTCAATTCTACCTACTTGCATTAACTACCATTAATTCCTTCTATATACTAAGGACGAGAGCGAATTGCTCAAGGTCCGATTACATTACACAAGTGCGCCTCCACTTGATGTTTCATTAATGGTTCAAGATATTTCAAAATTTGTGTTGGGATCTTTTCTAGCTGTCCGTTGTCTCCGCGCTGGCTCGCTTGATATGCTCCTACATCACATAGCATTTTCATTGCCATTGCCAATGCATACCATACCATACAATTTCCAATGCATATCGTACAATGGCAAGGAAATGCATACCATTTCCATTGCATATCATGCCATACCATACAATACCATTGCCAATGCATACCATAGCATACCATACCATTGTCCATACATACCATACAAGGAAATGGAAAGGCAATGCATAGCATTTCCATTGTCATTGCCAATGCATACCATACCATACTATACCATACCATACCATTTCCAATGAATACCATACAATGGCAAGGAAATTCATACCATTGGAAATTCATACCATACCATACCATTTCCAATGCATACCATACCATACCATAACACTTCCATAGAATATTATTGTCAATGCATACCATTCCATTTCCATTTCCATTTCCAATGCCAATGCATACCATACCATACCATACCATTTCCAATGCATACCATGCAAGGCAATGCCAAGATATTGCATACCATACCATACCATACCATTTCCAATGCATACAATATAAGGCAATGGAAAGATAATATATTGTCATGCAATGTTACAATCTTTATCATACCAGAGGTTGGCTATTCAAGATCCATTTTTACAATAATTTTTTAAAGAGTACTTATTCATACAAGTTGAGATCTTTTCTAAAAAATTATGATAAAGGTCCTCAATGTTGTTGATACTTATCACGAGTTCAATTTATTTTTTAAATCTATTAGAAAAATGATTGTCTTATCAAAGATCAAGTTTTTTTCTATATTGAAACATTATACCATGGATTTTTTATGTAAGGAAATGTCTAGAGTTAAAATAAAGGGTTTATAACTAAGTTAGGTTCGTTATCATCCAAGATGTAAAAATTAGCAATTTGGTTATATAAGGGGATATCTGATATGACATCGTCAACCATGATAAACTATCAATTTCATGAACACAATTCATTTAATTAAATTTTGACAAACTATTAGTTCACGACAACTACAAATTTTGATCAATACAATACTAAACAAAATTTCCACTAAATTTATAATTTTTTTTGTAAATATAAGATAAACTAAGTTCTTCAATAAGTCATAGAGGGTCAAGGTTGGAAACCTTGCTTAAAATTATAACTTCCTTATTTATTGTTATATAATTAAAGTCCTTGCCAAAAAGTAAAAATATTAAATTGCAAGTCATACTTTGAATATCTCTTCCTTACCTCATTTGATTTCTTACCTCATTTGATTTCTCACTATAAAATGATATTAACCTACCATCCTATATTAATATTGATCCAATAGCCAATCCACTTGCATCTCACTCCACATAAAATCATTGTTCAAATTCCATAAATATCAATGTTTGTGCCTCTTTGTTCAATGTCCATACATGTTTGTTGAAATCCTGTGCCTTTATGAACTTTATCATTAGTGTGCATATCCCAATTAACCTTATGATAAACTTGTAAATATTAGCAATGTCATAAGAAAATCTTACCAACGCACTGACGAATCTCATATGAACTTCACTTTCTCATGATACAACAACTTTTCTCTATCCAAATTCACAAGTTTCAAGCTAATATGTTGCAAATGATAACCTTTTCTACCATTATAAATTAGAATTGCATACAAGTACTAAATACTTAACTTACCTAATAAAGGATGGAACGACTCCTTCATCAATCTCATCAATGTACTTGGCACATATGGGAAGGCATGAATAACCATTCATACATCTCGTGATTTTTTCTAAACGTGTTAATTCATTCTTCTCCTTCAATGATTATGATTTGGATTCAGTAATAGTTTCTCTTCAAATAATTATTGGTGATATATCTTACACCTCTGAAACTATCCAAAATGTCATTCATACTTGACACTAGTAATACATACTTCATTGTAATTTTATTTACTGCTCTTGAGTTAATACAAATCTGCCATATTCCATCCTTATTCAAAGTTAATAATCCTTATTCAAAGTTAATAGTTTTTTTACACCACTTAGACTCTCCCTTAAGGATCCTCTTAAATAAAGATTTTACCTATCAACTCATCCTTATTCAAAGTTAATAATGTTTTTACATCGCTTAGACTCATATTCTTCCTTAAGGATTCTCTTAAAAAAAATATTTTACCTATCAACTCAATTTCACACTTTAAAATGGATTCACTTTATGAATAATCTAATTTGGTCATGTATCTCTTTGTGCCAATTTATTTCATGCACATTCCTCCTCTTTGATTGCAGTTCCTGTAGTAAATATTCTTTCATAATTTTAAGAGACACATTTAACAACTTTTGTACATCTTCCAACATCTCTTTACTTCTTTTAGCATCTCTTTCTTACATGTGCATTACTTTCACCTATGTTGCATTGTATTTTTGTCACTTTTTTGAACACTACATCTTAACACTAGGTCTCCTTTACGACAATTAAGAACATTTTTGTTGTCACCAAAAGTAATTCTCTCTAATTTTATCTTACATGGGTAATAATTGGGAACTTCTCCCATCCTTCATGATCGTATATTTATTCTCTTCCCCATCATGTATGGTGCATTGATCAAATTTCCAAGGTCTCCCTATTAGTAAGTGGCATGCATCCAAGGATGATTTTAAGGATGAAAATTTATATTAAAATGTAGAAACATGGGCTAATATTACTAGTCCTTAATATGAAAAATGTAAAATGTTTGGAGATAGTTTTGTAAAAATATTCAAATTTCTAAGGATTTTATATAGTTTCTCTAAATTTTAGTGATTTGTAAGGTAAAACAATTTTATTCTATGGAATTTGGTCGAATCATTTTTAGAAAAAATGGAAATTGACGAATCTTTTTTTGGGAAAACCCATGGAAAATTAGCCCATTTGCAAAATTTAGCCCCTAAAATCATCTATGCATGATGCATCCATAGGGATCACATTACACTATCATTCATGTGACCCATATGAAAAAAACACCCTATTTTGATAAATTATATACATTTCATAAACTTTTTTAAACCAAAATAACTTAGAAAGATTTTCTCAACCATCTCTACTTTCAAGATATTCTTTATGCTACTTGAATCAATTATATCTTTGCAACACTTGCCTCTAGACTTACACTTGGTTTTGAAGATGTTCTTCCTAAATGGTTTCTCTTCATTGTGCTACTTGAATGAATTATATCTTTACAATGTACTTATCTCTAGATATACACTTGGTTTTGAATATTTTCTTCTTCAACCACTTCTCTTCTTGTATCCGTTGTTGTGTTTGCACCACTTCATTATGCCACCTTATTATGTTGTTATTACAATTGATACATTATTTCATTGTGTCTCACCTTATTGAAACTATTTTTTGTCTTCGTTTCCTTGCATGCCAACCCTTTATAGACATTCATATGAGATACAGACATCATATCCACACGTTTATCAATAAATCTTCCTTTTGTAGTTATCAATATTTCAGTTTTCTATAATACTCCTTTTAATGCATGCCTCTATTTCTAATTGATGTGATACCATCCTCTACTTTATTCATATTTTATTCACATGATTATTTTTACTACCTCGGACACAAAACAACTTAACTTGAATGTAGGTTTGGGGCATCCCACTTTGTTCCATGCCTATTAGATGTTGTGAACCTATAATCTAGATAAAAATCCCCCCTTAGACACCTCTTCGTCTACTAACATTCTTCTTCTACTAACATTTCTTGCATTATCTTTTTACGTGATTTCCACTTTATCTATTTCTCTAAAGGTGGCTCCTTTTAGACACCTCTTTATGGAATGAGAGTCCTTGTATTGTATTTGAATGTGATTTTTTCTTCTTTTGTCAGTATCAATTAATTGTGTTGTTCCAACTTCGGATGATCATTTCATTTTGAAATTCAAAATTCACTCATTTCACATATCTCAAGTATCTTTGGTTTTTATTTTCATTATGACTTGGAAATATGAAAATTGGATCAAATTTTTTTATGTGGTCTCTCATGTATATTCTATATATTTTTCTAACAATAGAAAGGAAATGCATACCATACAATGGCAAGGCAATGCATACCATTTTCATTTCCAATACATACCATTGGAAATGCATACCATACCATGCCATACTATACCATTTCAAATGCATACCATACAAGGAAATGGAAAGGCAATGAATACCATTTCCATTACCAATGCATAACATTGCCATTGCCATTGCCAATGCATATGTAACATCTCGCTCTGGCGCACTGAGCGAACTTATTCTTTAAGGAAACTTGCTCGCAAGTGATCCAGATTATTATGATATTAAAACATTTGTCTTTGATTATGATGCGCCATGGGTTAATGACATGTTGTTTTACTACATTGACATAGACAGGTGCTATTGACTTGGTTTTTCTGAGTGTGCAGGGTTTTGACCTTGAGGATGCAGAGGCATCGATGGAACCCCTTGGACTCTGGATCGAGTCAGGGAGTGTGCTATTGGGGTTTGATTGATCCTTGGGTTCTGACTATTGTCAGTTGATTTTTTCCATTTGAATTCTTGGCATGCACCCACAAACCTTAGTTTCCTGTGTCGACTGATACCTTCGTTTCCTTTTCTTCCTGGCAACAAGACCTGGAATTTCGCCAGTTCTATCCCTATGTCAGCAATTAATCCTGTGGTCAGCACTTATCTCTACGGGCGTTTACTTAGACTTCCTTAGCCTACCCGTTGTCAGCTCTTTTTACAGCCACCATACTATTGGGTAACAACAACTTTCCCTTATTTAGATTACGCTTTATTAAGGGAACGACCATTAGTAAATGCATGGAATTAATCAGGATTGCATTGGGGATAAATTAATCACTTAAACCTGGCATGAAAATGGCGATTCTATGACCACCACATCCTTATATTTTAGGCAACAATTGAATTTACCACCTACAGATTTGATTTATAGTATGGATGAACAGCTAAGGTATTGATTGCTTGCACCAGTTGGTAAGTTGGTTTTCTTTTTAATTAATTAATGTTGTCTCATTCTTCTTTTCGTTTAAACAATAATTTCTTCTATTTTTAACTATTGTCAATCTATTATGTTAAGTGGTGAACCGACAATGTACAGGATCTATCATAGAGTAGACCTTATTGTTCAAGTGGATGAAGTGTATGATTGATATAGAAACTGGTTAGACATCCTCTTATGTTTAGGAAATGGTACCAGTTTATAATAATTGTTATATTATAGCCAAGAAGTGCTTCTATTAATAATAATAAATTATTATTATTATTATTATTATTATTATATTAGGATGAAGAAATTGTGAAAATAATTGTTTAAAAGGATCATCCTGACTTATCACTACATATATTAAGGTTGGAATATCATAAGCTTGTAAGGAACGAAATATAATAGGACCTTCCAAAATTGGATGGCACAGCCGCTGAGGCATGGTTGGAGAACATGGTGATGTGCTTTGCACTTCACGATTATACCTCCAACATGAAGGTCTGCATGGAAGTCTTTCAACTCAAGGGGAGCGCTCTTCTATGGTGGAAGACGCTCCTACCACACCTGAAAATGGTTGTCGAAGACATGTCATGGGAATTGTTCGAGGAACAGTTTCGAGAGAGGTACCTTTCAGAGGAATTCATTGAGCGTTAGCTCAACGAGTTCAACGCCCTATGATAGGGATGTCATATGATGCCCGAGTACGAGGCCCATTTTATGGAGCTGCTCCGGTATGCTCCGCACCTTGACACTGAGAAACTTAAGGTCAACAGGTTTGTGTTCGGCCTTAACGGTAGGCTACGGGCAAAGGTTAGGATTTTGATGCCCCAAACCTTACACGATGTTGTCCAGAAGACCCTCATAGCAAAGGAGGAGCTTATCAGTGGGGGTCAGACCAAGACTCCAGCGAGACCAGTAGGGCAGGTTTCATCTGGAACGCAGCATCACCAGAAACCAGCGAGACATACATCGGGATATCGTGGATTCCATAGGAGATACACTTTCACTACACCTGGGTGACTGCCGCCTCAGCAACAGACACCTTATCGGGGACCACAGCATCAGCAGCAGTGCCGCCTGCAGCAACAACAATTTAGGCATGTTCAGCAGAACAGACCAGGGTTTCAGGCCGGTGGGCCGTCATCTTCTATTTCGGGTACCAGGACTACTGGGCTGAAGAAGGGGTGTTGGACGTGTGGGGAGCCACACTACCAGTGCGACTGTCTTGTGGAGAGGACCAGAGCGTCTAGATCAACAGGACCCACTACCGTGGGAGATATGGGAAAGGCCCATCAGATTCATGCAGTGGTGAATAACTACCAGGCAGAGCACCAGTCGACTGTGCTAGAGAGGACAGGTATTTTCGCTGACCAGACCCTTAGTATTTTGATAGATCCCGGTGCTACCGAGAGTTTCATTTCTGGTGCAGCGCTAAAAAGGATTAAGGTAAAGGCAGTCGAACATGATGAGTTTAGCTTCATGGAGATGGCATCAGGAGCCAAACAGAAGGTTGGAGGAAAGGTTCAGGGATGTGTCCTTAACCTGGGAGAGTTTTTCATGAGGACCAACCTGTACGTCACGATCTTAGGATCTTATGATGTCGTGATTGGTATGGATTGGCTGGAATCGCATGAGGTGATACTCAACTGTAAGATGAAACGGTTGAGCTTGGTCGATGACGAGGGACATAGACATGTGATTGTAGGATGGAACCATGGAGTTTCCCTGAGTTTTGTCTCTTCCTTACAGTTACGGAAGAGTATGCGCAAGGGGTGAAATATTTATGTGATCCTTGCCCTAAATGAGAAGGGAGTAGCGAAAGGTCTAGAACACCTTCCAGTGGTGAGAGAGTTTTCGGACGTGTTTTCGGAGGAGTTACCCAGGATGTCACCGGAGAGGGAATTGGAGTTTACCATAGACCTAAAATCGGGGACTGAACCGATAGAAAGAATTCCTTATTGGATGTCGACTCTGGAGTTACAAGAGTTGAAGATGCAACGGAAGGAGTTGTTGGACCTGGGACTGATACATCCTAGTGTGTCATCGTGGGGTGCACTTGTTATTTTCATATGAAAGAAGGATGGATCGTGGAGGCTTTGTGTTCACTACCATCAACTGAACAAGGCTATGATCAAGAATCAATATCCATTGTCGAGAATTGATGATCTGTTCAATCAAATGAAGGGTGTGACGGTGTTCTCCAAGATCGATTTGTGATCAGGGTATCACCAGTTACGGATCAAGGAGGATGATGTCCCTAAGACTTCCTTTAAGACGAAGTTTGGACATTACGAGTTTATTGTTTTACCGTTTGGACTAACAAACGCCCTAGGGGTATTTATGAGTTTGATGAACGGGGTGTTCCGTGAGTACTTGGACAAGTTCATCCAAGTGTTCATTGACGATATTTTGATTTACTCTCATATGACAAAGGAGCATGACGAGCACTTGCGCTTGGTACTACAGTGTCTGCGAGAGCACAAATTGTATGGGAAATTGTCCAAATGCTCTTTTTATCAATCGAGGATTCACTACTTAGGGCATGTCATTTCCGACAAAGGCATCGTCATGGATCCAGCCAAGGTTGAGGCTATTATGGAATGGCCTGCGCTGACGAATGTCATGTAAGTGTGTAGCTTTATGGGTTTAGCAAGATACTATCGACGGTTTGTCAAAGGATTTTTGAAGATAGCAAATCCGATCACGAAATTGTAGAAGAAAAATAAGAAGTTTGTTTGGATCGAGAAATGCACGGAAGAATTTTGGAGGCTTAAGGAGTTGTTGACAACAGCGTCGATAATAAAGGTCCCTGACATGGACACGGAATTCTTGGTATGCACAGACGCATCCAAGGAAGGCTTAGGCGAAGTCTTGATGCAAGACAAATGAGTAATCACTTACATTTCGAGGAAACTGAGAAGGCGTGAGGAGAACTACGCGACGCATGATTTGGAGTTATTATTCATCATATATGCCTTGAAGGTTTGGAGACACTACCTTGTTGGATGAAAATTTGAACTAAAGACTGATCATTGTGGACTACAACACATTTTTACGCAAAGCGACCTGAACGCGTGACAACGACATTGGTCAGAATTGCTTAGTGAGTACGACTTTGAGATTACTTACATAAGGGGAACAATGAACTGAGTGGCGGATGCCTTGAGTCGGAGGCCACACATCTTTTCAGTGTTGCCTCTTCAGATGAATCTACGTGAAAAGATTCTAACTTTACAGTGTGACGAAGACTGGTACAAAGAGGTTGAGGGTTTTATCGGACAAAACACAATGATGGTACCATGATATGAGGGATTTTCTTTTGATAGCGATGGTTTATTGAGGTTTAAGAGTCAGATTTACATACCGCCAAACAACGAGTTGAGGATGTTGATCCTAAGCGAGGCTCATAGAGCAGTATACATGGCTCATCCGGGAGTCATGAAGATGAGGGCAGACCTTAAACCCTTATTCTTCTGGAAGGGAATGAAGGTTGACATAGTCAACTATGTGGCCAGATGTCTTGAGTGTCAGTAGGTAAAGGATGAACATAGACACCCAGCAGGATTACTACAACCACATGCCATTCCGGAATCGAAATGGGAGGTTATTTTGATGGATTTTATTGTTGGATTTCCATTGATGGCAAGGAGACATGACTCGATTTTGATAGTAGTAGACACTCTAATGAAGAGTACTCACTTTATTCCTGTGCATACGACGTATCAGGCACCTGACATAGCTAGAGTTTTCATTAGTGAGATTGTGAGGCTACATGGCATGTCGAAGAAGATTATATATGATCGAGGATCGGTATTTACTGGATGATTTTGGATGAGCTTCCAAGAGACCTTGGGAACTCAACTTAACTTTAGTACTGGGTATCACCGAGAGACTGACGGACAAACCAAACGAACGAAAAAAACCTTGGAGGACATGTCGCGCATGTACGTGATGGACCAACAAAAGCGTTGGGAAGAATTCTTGCCTCTAATAGAGTTCTCTTACAACAACAGTTACCAAAGCACCATTAAGATGGAGCCTTTCGAGTTTCTTTACGGGCAACCGTGTCGGATGCCCTTGAGTTGGGATCGGCTTGAGGATAGGGTCCTGGTGGGATCAGAAGTGATCCAAGAAATAGAAGACCAAATGCAAACCATAAGACAAAGGATTAAAGAAGCGTAGGATCGATAGAAGAGTTATGCCAATACACATCGTGTTGACCGTAGTTACGAGGTTGGCGATCGAGTCTTCTTGCGGGTTAAACCACATAAGAGTTCGATTAAGTTTGGGAAGGGAGCTAAAATCTCTCCTAAGTTCATGGGACCTTTCGATATTGTGGAGAGAAAGGGGCTCGTGGACTATCAACTAGCCTTACCTGATTCTTTGAGGCGTATGCACGATGTTTTTCATGTATCTGTTTTGAGACAATATATCAGTGATCCTACACATGTTATTGACATGAGTTCCTTGCAGGTATCGGATGAGGGAACGCTCATGGTTGAGCCAGTCTGTATCTTGGATCATCACATTCGACAGCTACGATGTCGAACGATAGATCAGGTCAAGGTCCAGTGGGACAATTATAGTCCGCACTCGGCGACCTGGGAGGACGCATATGATATGCATCAACAGTTTCCATTTTTGTTTGATAGATAGACATATGATACTATGATACACTTATTTTGGCATTTATACTGTGAAAATTCGAGACGAAGTTTAGACCAAGAGGGGGTGTATGTAACATCCCGCTCTGGCGCACTGAGTGAACTTATTCTTTGAGGACACTTGCTCGCAAGTGATCCGGATTATTATGATATTAAAACATTTGTCTTTGATTATGATGCGTCATGGGCAGATGACATGTTGTTTTACTACATTGACATAGACAGGTGTTATTGACTCGATTTTTCTGAGTGTACAGGGTTTTGACCTTGAGGATGCAGAGGAATTGATGGAACCCCTTGGACTCTGGATCGAGTCAGGGAGTGTGCTATTGGGGTTTGATTGATCCTTGGGTTCTGACTGTTGTCAGTTGATTTTTGCCATTTGAATTCTTGGCATGCACCCACAGACCTTAGTTTCATGTGCCGACTGATACCTTCGTTTCCTTTTCTTATTGGTAACGAGACCTGGAATTTCGCCAGTTCTATCCATATGTCTGCAATTAATCTTGTGGTCAGCACTTATCTCTATGGGTGTTTACTTAGACTGCCTTAGCCTGCCTGTTGTCAGCTATTTTTATAGCCACCATATTGTTGGGTAACAACAACTTTCCATTATTTAGATTACGCTTTATTAAGGGAATGACCATTAGTAAATGCATGGGAGTAATCGGGATTGCAGTGGGGATAAATTAATCACTTAAACCTGGCATGAAAATGGAGATTCTCTGACCACCACATCCTTATATTTTAGGCAACAATTGAATTTACCGCGTACAGATTTGATTTATAGTATGGATGAACAACTAAGGTATTGATTGCTTGAACCAATTGGTAAGTTGGTTTTCTTTTTAATTAATTAATGTTGTCTCATTCTTATTTTCGTTTAAACAATAATTTCTTCTATTTTTAACTATTGTCAATCTATTATGTTAAGGGGTGAACTGACAATGTACAGGATCTATCATAGAGTAGACCTTATTGTTCAAGTGGATGAAGTGTATGATTGATATAGAAACTGGTTAAACATCCTCTTATGTTTAGGAAATGGTACCAATTTACAATAATTGTTATATTATAGCCAAGAAGTGCTTCTATTAATAATAATAAATTATTATTATTATATTAGGATGAGGAAATTGTGAAAATAATTGTTTAAAAGGATCGTCTTGACTTATCACTACATATATTAAGGTTGGAATATCATAAGCTTGTAAGGAACGAAATATAATAGGACCTTCCAAAAGAGGCTAATTATGTTCCTTTAGTTTATCATATAAACAGTGAAAATAATAAATTATAATAATTGAGTCTTTCATCATTATAAATTAGTGGATATATTAAACATTTGGAGATAAGTGCAAATCTCTAGTCATGGTTCATGTTAATTAGAATTATAGGAACTTGAGGTATAGTTGGTAAGTTTAATTAATTGATTATATTTTTCGATGCACTAGAAATAAATTTATTATATCATAGGTAGGATTACTTACATTGCATAATAATGGAAAAACTATAGTCCTAGTGATGAAGGATTTGAATTTTAGGTTGCAAAATTGTCCTTGTTATATGAGAATTGACTATGGGTTAAAATTTTTAATTATGATGGCTATGTTTCAATTGAAGTTCATTGATCTTCCTAATTTGGTTTTTCGTACCAGGATGGCATTCCAGATATTTAAATCTTACTGTATTGACTTATTCAATTCTTGAGCAAGCGATTTATTCTAAATTATTGATGTTGAATTTCTAGGATTGATGGTTATACTAGGATTGGATGAGGGAATTAGATACCTCCTTGTTCCTCAGAACAATCGCCACCCCTAAGACCTTATATGGTTAAAATCGATGGGAACCTAGGATTGAGCGTTGCTTATGTGTCTTGGAGGTCCTAACCATTGCAGGGTAGGATGGGTGGGTAGTCAATCATATTTATTTGTCGATTGATTGTCATTCATTAATTGCAGATACTCGATGTGCGTCTTAGGTCGTCATGTTGTGTTCATCGTGGTGTGTGTCTTGTACGTAGTCATATGGTGACGTATATTTGAATGTATTTATTATCCTTGTACACACGCGCACACACAAAAAAATTGTACTTGTTATAAGAGGTTGTCGTCGAACGGAGGAGGGTCGTTACATCATACCATACCATACCATACCATTGCCAATGCATACCATACCATACCATACCATTTCCAATGCATACCATACAATGGCAAGGCAATGCATACCATACCATACCATAAAATACCATTTCCAATGCATACCATACCATATCATACCATACCATTTCCAATGCATACCATACAAGGCAATGGAAATACAATGCATACCATTTCCATTGCCAATGCATACTATACCATACCATACCATACCATTGCCAATTCATACCATACAATGGAAAGACAATGCATACCATTTTCATTGCCATGCATACCATTGGTAATTCATACCATACCATACAATACCACACCATGCCATTCCCAATGCATACCATACAAGGCAATGGAAAAGAAATGCATACCATTGACATTGCCATTGCCAATACATACCATAGCATACCATACCATTTCCAATGAATACCATACCATTTCCATTGCCATTGCCAATGCATACCATACCATTGTCAATGCATACCATACCATACCATTGCTTGATGTCTTAAATATTCTAGGGTTCTTATGTGTCATCTTGCATTTCAACAAGCATTTGTTATCTAAACCCTAGTTTATTCTTGCATTTTCAACCCCCTTTCATTTAATGATTACTTGTGTTAATGGTTTTTATATTTACCATGTTGTAACTTAGTTTTAATAACATTTATTGGCTTGGCTAGGCATGGAAATGTTATGGCATGAAATTGGAAAGTTATATTTATTGTTATATAGGTTAAAATGAGAAATTGCATGACAAGGAATGGGAAGCTACATGACAATGGAATGGCATGGTATGGCTTAGAAAGGCATGACAATGACATGGAAATGGCATGCCATGGCATGTCTTGGCAAGGCATATCATTGACATGCAGATTCTTTGATATGGAAATGGCATGGCAATGCCATCGCATGACATGTCTTGGAAAGCCATGGAAATGGCATGGAAATGACATGGAAATTGCATGGCATGGAAAGGTTTGAAACTGGCGTGGAAATTCCAATTCCATTGCATGGAATGAATTGGAAAGGAATGACAATGGCATGGCATCAACATGTTTCTGGGATTGGGTTTGGGAGGGTCCTTTGTCTCCTTATGTGCTCTAACCCAAAAATTGGGTAGGAATGTGCACTAAACTCTCATAGATGGTGAATGGAAAAGAATAATGGTTTCAAGTCTCCCTAGAGGAATTTTGGTAGCATAACGTTACTTTCTATAGTGTGTCATGAAATGTAACCTCAAAACCTTTATTTGTAGGTGGAAAATGATACCCATTCTAATTTCTATTAATAATTGATGGGTTTAACAAAATTTACATATACACATTACACAGTCTAAACAAACATGTGCATTAATGATTCCTTGACTAGTATTTTTGGCATTTATGAAGGGTTACACATAAATCAAATGATTTTATATATGTCATGCATAGAAAGAGTGGAATAATGTGTGTGCCCTAGAAAATAAAATTGAGCTGAAAATGTTAAGAGATTTACAATTATGTAGAAGATAAATGAGAAAAAGTATTTCTATAATAAATTATTGTAATATGTCTTTTTTAAGGTCACAACATTGTCAAGTGACCACTATTTGAGTGTGGATTGTCATTGGATTTAGATGGATATAATTCAAGAGGTAGTCCATATTGTTGGATGTGAGTTAGAATATGTATATCCACAACATTCATGAAAATAATTTAGAAGGAATGATATATCGATGATGTAGAGATACATGGTTGATTAGCAAGCAATGTTACTTGATAACCATTAATTGCTTATGGATTTATCACTTAGAAATGTTTTCCACCATAAGCTATTCCGTAATGCGTAATGAAAGTATTTATAATAATTTTAGAAACAAATCAAGGGATTAATACACATAAAATTCATACACTTTGGAATTCATATATTCATCAACATCAAATGTAGAAACAATGAGAATCATAAAAAACCTTATGATAAACTTGTAAATATTAGCAATGTCATAAAAAATTCTTACCTTGGCACTCATGAATCTCATATGAACTTCACTTTCTCATTATTAATTTAGATTTATTTCAAGCTAATATGTTGCAAATGATAACCTTTTCTACCATTCACAAGATACAACAACTTTTCTCTTTCCAAATTCATAAGTTTCAAGCTAATATCTTGCAAATGATAACCTCTTCTACCATTATAAATTAGAATTTCATACAAGTACTAAATACTTAACTTACATAATAAAGGATGGAACACCTCCTTCATCAATCTCATCAATGTACTTGGCACATATGGGAAGTCATGAATAACCATTCATAAATCCCATAATTTTTTCTAAATGTGTTATTTCATTCTTCTCCTTCAATGATTATGATTTGGATTCAGTAATAGTTTCTCTTCAAATAATTATTGGTAATATATCTTACACCACTCAAACTATCCAAAATGTCATTCATTCTTGACACTAGTAATACATACGTCATTGAAATTTTATTTAGTGCTCTTGAGTTAGTACAAATCTTCCATATTCCATCCTTATTCAAAGTTAATAATTGTTTTACATCACTTAGACTCTCCCTTAAGGATCCTCTTAAAACAATATTTTACCTATCAACTCATCCTTATTCAAAGTTAATAATGCTTTTACATTGCTTAGACTCGTACTCTCCCTTAAGGATCCTCTTAAAAAAAAATATTTCACCTATCAACTCAATTTCACACTTTACAATGGATTCACTTTATGAATAATCTAATTTGGTCATGTATCTCTTTGTGCCAATGTATCTCATTCACATTCCTCCTCTTTGATGGTAGTTCTTGTACTAAATATTCTCTCATAATTTTACGAGACACACTTAACAACTTTTGTACTTCTTCCAACGTCTCTTTACTTCTTTTGGCATCTCTTTCTTACATGTGCATTGCTTTCACCTATGTTGCATTGTATTTTTGTGACTTTTTTTAACACTACATCTTAATACTAGCTCTATTTTACGACAATTAAGAACATTTTTGTTGTTACCAAAAGTAATTCTCTCTAATATTGATCTTCCATAGGAAATAATTGGGAACTTCTCCCATCCTTCATGATCGTATATTCATTCTCTTCCCCATCATGTATGGTGCATTGATCAAATTTCCAAGGTATCCCTATTAGTAAGTGACATGCATCTGGGGATGATTTTAAGGATGGAAAATTATATTAAAATGTAAAAACATGGGCTAATATTACTAGTCCCTAATATGCAAAATGTGAAATGTTTGACGATAGTTTTGTAAAAATATTCAATTTTCTAAGGATTTTATATACTTTCTATAAATTTTAGTGATTTGTAAGGTAAAAAAAAATTATTCTATGGATGTTGGCTGAATCATTTTTAGAAAAAATGGAAATTGGCGAATCTTTTTTTGGGAAAACCCATGGAAAATTAGCCCATTTGCAAAATTTAGCCCCTAAAATCATCTATGTATGATGCATCCATAGGGATCACATTACACTATCATTCATGTGACCCATATGAAAAAGACACCCTATTTTGGTAAATTATATACACTTCATAACCTTTTTTAAACCAAAATAACTTATAAAGAGTTTCTCAACCATCTCTACTTCCAAGATATTCTTTGTGCTACTTGAATCAATTATATCTTTGCAACACTTGACTCTAGACTTACAATTGGTTTTGAAGATGTTCTTCCTCAATGATTTCTCTTCATTGTTCTACTTGAATGAATTATATCTTTACAATGTACTTATCTATAGATATACACTTGGTTTTGAATATTTTCTTCTTCAACCACTTCTCTTTTTGTATCCATTGTTGTGTTTGCACCACTTCATTATGCCACCTTATTATGTTGTTATTACAATTGATACATTATATCATTGTGTCTCACCTTATTGAAACTATGTTTTGTCTTCGTTTCCTTTCATGCCAACCCTTTATAGACAGTCATATGAGATACAAACATCATATCCACACGTGTATCAATAAATCTTCATTTTGTAGTTATCAATATTTCAATTTTCTGTAATACTCCTTTTAATACATGCCTCTATTTCTAATTGATGTGATATCATCCTCTACTTTATTCATCTTTTCTTCACATGATTCTTTTGACTACCTTAGACACAAAACAACTTAACTTGAATGTAGGTTTGGGGCATCCCACTTTGCTCCATGCCTATTAGATGTCGTGAACCTA
Source organism: Picea engelmannii (assembly GCA_009831015.1). NCBI lineage: Eukaryota > Viridiplantae > Streptophyta > Pinopsida > Pinales > Pinaceae > Picea > Picea engelmannii. The sequence continues at coordinate 19,662 of WSFP011425619.1, forward strand.
TAATCTAGGTAAAAATCCCCCCTTATACACCTCTTCATCTACTAACATTCTTCTTCTACTAACATTTATTGTATTATCTTTGTATGTGATTTCCACTTTATCCATTTCTCTAAAGGTGGCTCCTTTTAGACACCTCTTTATGGAATGAGAGTCCTTGTATTGTATTTGCATGTGATTTTTTCTTCTCCTGTCAGTATCAATTAATTGTGTTGTTCCACCTTCCCATGATCATTTCATTTTGAAATTAAAATTTCACTCGTTTCACATATCTCAAGTATCTTTTATTTTTATTTTCATTATGACCTGCAAATATGAAAATTGGATCAAATTATTTTATGTGGTCTCTCATGTATATTCTATATATTTTTCTAACAATGGAAAGACAATGCATACCATACATGTCAAGGCAATGCATACCATTTCCATTTCCAATACATACCATTGGAAATGCATACCATACCATACCTTACTATACCATTTCCAATGCATACCATACAAGGAAATGACAAGGCAATGCATACCATACCAGTGCATACCATTACCATTGCCAATGCATAACATTTCCATTTCCATTGCCAATGCATAACATGCCATACCATATCATTGGAAATGCATACCATACCATTTCCAATGCATACCATACAATGGCAAGGCAATGCATAACATACCATAACATACAATACCATTGTCAATGCATACCATACCATACCATACCATATCATTGCCAATGCATACCATACGAGGCAATGGAAAGACAATGCATACCATACCAATGAATACCATTTCCATTTCCATTTTCAATTCATACCATACCATTTCCATTTCCATTGTCAATGCATACCATACCATTTCCATTGCCAATGCCAATGCATATCATACCATACCATTGCCAATGCATACCATACAATGGCAAGACAATGCATACCATTGTCATTGCCAATGCATACCATTGGAAATTCATATTGTACCACACCATGTCATTGCCAATACATACCATACAAGGCAATGGAAAGACAATGCATACCATTGAAATTTCCATTGCCAATGCATACCATACCATACCATACCATACCATACCATTTCCATAGCATATCATTTCCAATGCATACTATACTATTTCCATTTCCATTGCCAATGCCAATGCATGCCATTCCATACCATACCATTTCCATTTCCATTTCAATTGTCATTGCCAATGCATACCATGCCATATCATACCATTGCTAATGCATACCATACCATTGTCAATGCATACCATACCATACCATTGCTTGATGTCTTGAATATTATAGGGTTCTTATGTGTCATATTGCATTTCAGCAAGCATTTGTTGTTGGGTATGTGTTATATTCTTTGCATGTGTGTGTGTGGGGGTGCGTCAGATACGACAACTGCGTCTGACGATCCCTTCACCTAGATTTTGGGCAGGTTTTGCTATTTTTAGCGGATTTTGCTATTTTTAGCTGATTTGTAAATTAATCCCGGATTAAGGGATTAGGGTTTTGGTATCTACGGAATACCTAAAAACATTTTAGATATTGTATGGCGAATGGTGAAATTTGATATAATGAAAATAAGAAAGGTTTTCCCGATTGAGGGTTTCCCGTAAAAAACTCTGTGTACTATGTGTATGAGCCATTGATTAATTTTTGTATTACTTAAGAATCTATATGCATTGCTTTACTTCGCAAGTTTAAAACTTACATTTGTTATCTAAACCCTAGTTTATTCTTTCATTTTCAATCCCCTTTCATTTAATGATTACTTGTGTTAATGGTTGGTATATTTATCATGTTCTAACTTAGTTTTAATATCAATTATTGGCTTGGCGAGGCATGGAAATGTTATGGCATGACATTGGAAATTTATATTTATTGTTATATAAGTTAAAATGAAAAACTACATGAAAAGGAATGGGAAGCTACACGACAATGGCATGGATTGGAAAGGCATGGGAATGACATGGAATGGAAATGACATGGAAATGGAATGGCATGCCATGGCATGTCTTGGCAAGGCATATCATTGGAATTTAAATTCTTTGATATGGAAAGGCATGGAAATGGCATGGCAATGCCATCACATGGCATGTATTCGCAAGGCATGGCAATGGCATGGAAATGCCAATGGCATTGCATGGAATGAATTGGAAAGAAATGACAATGGCATGGCATAGCAATGTCATGGCATCAACATGTTTATGGGATTGGGTTTGGGATGGTCCTTTGTCTCCTTCTGTGATCTAACCCAAAAATTGGGTAGGAATGTGCAATAAACTCTCATATATGGTGAATGGAAAAGAATAATGGTTTCAAGTCTCCATGGAGGAATTTTGGTAGCATAACGTTACTTTCTATAGTGTGTCATGAAATGTAACCTCAAAACCTTTATCTGTAGGTGGAAAATGATACCCATTCTAAGATCTATTAATAATTGATGGGTTTAACAAAATTTACATATACACATTACACAGTCTAAACAAACATGTGCATTAATGATTCCTTGACTAATCTTTTTGGCATTTATGAAGGGTTACACATAAATCAAATGATTTTATATATGTCATGCATAGAAAGAGGGGAATCATGTGTGTGCCCTAGAAAATAACATTGAGATGAAAATGTTAAGAGATTTACAATTATGTAGAAGATAAATGAGAAAATTTATTTCTATAATAAATTATTGT
>WSFP011425623.1:0-22347 GCA_009831015.1 Picea engelmannii
ATTCTCACTTGATGATAGCATGATCTCAGGTCAATCTTGGAGAATATCTTCACATCTTGCAGCTGATCAAATAGACCCTCTATCTTTGGCAAAGGATACTTGTTCTTCATTGTCACCTTGTTAAACTTCCTCAAGTCATTACATAATATTAAGGTACCATTTTTCTTTTTGGCAAATAATACTAGGGCACCCCAAGGAGACAAAATTGGGAGTATATACCCCTTATTTAAGAGTTCTTCAAGTTGGATTTGCAATTCCTTTAGTTCTGGTGTACTCATCCTATAAGGAGTCTTGGACAACGGTGCAGTTCTAGGCATCAAATTAATAGAGAAATCAATATCTATTTTTGGTGGAAACCCTAATATCTCTCTAAATACATCTTCAAACTCTTTCAAGACTCCATAATCTTCAATGCTTGGCACTTTATATTTAGGTACCTCATCCATATGCACTGCAAATATTTGGCATCCTTTCCTGAAGATTTTCTTCAGCTGCAAAGCCAAAACTTCTCTAAGGGTTACTTCTCTTGGAATGCCTTGAATTATCCTCAAGTTTCCTTCTTTATCCAAGCAAGTAAATGTTTTGTTATAGCAATCTAGGACATCATGATGCTTGTCCAACCAATCCATACCAATTAGGCGATCATATTATCCCAAAGGTATGATGTTCAAATCATCCTTTGTACGCAGTCCATTCATGTCCATTGGACAATCCTTGACTATCTCATTAATTCTTCGTTTAGCTCCTGTAGATAATTAAACCAACCAAGTTTTTCAAAACTCACTTCTTGTCAAATGGAACCTTTCCACCATATTAGGATCTATATAACTATTACTAGATCATTAATCAATCAAAATAGAAATAGGTTGATCATTGATCTTACCTTCTACTTCAATAATGTGAGATTGAAATTCAACTTGCTTGTGGTCTAGAGTTGCATATATCCCTGGCATACTTATACTCGTGTCCTCAATTGTTTCAACATGTTGTCCATTGTGAATAGTCCTCAATTTCTAAACTCTATGAGGGAAATCATTGTACATATGATCCCCTTCACAACCCCAACATTTCATGGGTTACTGCCTTGGTCTTTTTCCCAATGTTTCTGACATTCAGAATTCATTATGTGTTGGTTGCCCTTGGGAATTATTTTTGAAGAAGAGTGGCTTGTTTCTTCTCTTCCTTTTCTCCATCTTGCCCCTCTTCTCATCTTCCCAAGCCTTTTTGAAAAAAAAATTCCGCTATGTTGATCATAGAGGCACTTGGCTCTCCTTATTACTTCGTCCAATGTCTTGGGATCATCATATTGTATCTTGTCATTGAACATTGATGGCAACCCACGCATAAACCTTTGAATCTTGACTTTTTTTTATCTTTGATGAATTCAACATACTTCAATAGTTCCAAAAATATTCTTTCATATTCATCCATAGTCGTACTCCCAAGCTTGAGTTCAAACAAATCCTTCATATTCCTATCATAATAATTCTTAGTCAAGTATTTCTTCTGAAAGAACTTCTTGAACTGCTTCCAAGTGATCTTCTTCTCATCAATGTGTTGTACTTTCACAAGTTGTTCCCACCACATTGGTGTTTTTCCTTTCAACTGGTAAATGGAAATTCTTCCTTCTACTTGTGAGGAATAATTGTGCAATTGAAAGTATTTTATCATTCCCAACATCCAAGTCTCTTCATATTCATATTTCTTGTGCTCACCATCAAACACTGGAGGTTTAATCTTATTCATTTCTCCTTTTAGTTCATCCACCCCAGACCTCCTCTTATGCTTCCTAAAAGGTGATATACTCGTATTGTTGTGTGCCCTTCTAGTTGAGTGCTTTGGTGAGTGATGATGATGTCTACTCACACTTTTATATTCTTTCCTTCTGGCATGAGATCTATGACTCCTCGACTTTCTTGACTCTTTCACCTTGTCCATTTTCTTCTATATTCTATCTAATCTCTGCAACATCTTGGTGTTGAAGCCATCTTGTTGTTCTTTAGCCTTCATAAGTCTATCATTATCGGTCTTATAACTTTACACATCTCTTTGTAGGATCTTTATAGTCTCTATCAAATTCATTCTCTCCTCTATGCCTTCCCCATGCCCATTGGATTCTATTATTGCAGCACCCACGCCCACACCAAATATCATGCCATCATCTTCATAATTTTAAGTTCCTTGGGCATCGTCCATGTCTCTAATCTCTGATCTTTCTGTCGAATTCTCTCTAGTTATATTTGTGCTCTTTGTTCTGCAAAATGGACATGCAACGGGATTTGTAAGACTACAAGAATTTAACAAATCCATAATTTTATGCAACATTATGTTCTTCATAATTTCACCATAAATAATTTATTTTTGATTTCTTATGAATTATTAATATTTATTTTTTACATTTTTGAGTGAAACACGGACTCCTTTTTCCAAAACCTTTCCCACGACTGTTCTCATGCTCAATTTTGAATCTTGAGAAGAAAGTTGTTGATGGCAGAGCAAGGAAAGAAGTATCCATTCACTTCGAACAGCATAGCTTCAACGTTCAAATATTGTCCAATTATCCCTCTAGATTTAATCTCAACCGTTAAAACACTTCATCCATAGTTAGAAACTTTTCAAAAGTTTGTCACGAGTTCACTGGCCATTCTCTATTCTTGTTACTTATTTTGTGGTGTATGAAATGCACCCTCACATTCTGCCACCTTTATTTCACACCTAAGTGGACCCATAAATGTATTAAGTATTTCACCACTCTTCTTGTATGTTTCCATACGTAGAAATGTTTCCCTCTAACCGTGGGTCCACAGTGATTTCCTTATGCTCCTTAACTTCTCTACAGGTTCATGGGTTGGTGTGATTTCTTTCCCACACACTCGATCCTCTCTGCGCTCCGCGGTAGCTTACACTTAGACAAATTCCAAGCTCTTATCGTAGTTTCGCAGGACTAGCAGTTGGCCTACCATGTGGCTCCACATCATCTGCCAATTGTAATTCCATTCACTGTGTACCTACCACCATGGAAGTACATGTCATTATTAAGCCACTTCAGCTCACACATGGCCTCCATGTCATTTTTATGTCATCGTACAAAAAAAAAAAAAAAACCCAATTTTTTCCAAAATTCTTGGCTCAACCGCCATTGTAGTTATGGAACTAAGCTTAATATGGCCACTTTCGGCCCTGTAAACGTCGACTCGGCCCTTTTACATGAAATTTGACTCTTTATCATTGAATTTCCCATGAGTTTTCACTACAAAACTGGGGTTTTCTCCCAATTTCATAGGAATACTTTGTCAAACATTTAGGAGATATTCTCTAAAATTCAAATTTCTACGACTCATCTCTCTATAGTTCTTGTTGTTGGCCCATCCAAGCTCAGTGTCAAAATTGTGGCTCTGACTTTGGCCCATGTAGGTCCAATGTTTGAACCTAGGGCTATGATACCAGAATGTAACATCCCAAGCCCCAAGCTAGGCCACATCTCGCAAAATATTGTCCTATATCACAACTAAATTTACAATTTTCTCTTAGTTCTACTCATTATGGCTCTGATACCAAAATGTAATGATCCCCGTTACGGATACCACAATGTCACATCCCTAGCCACACAGGTTGGCCATGAGACACCTGTTCTTTTCTTTTCAATCACATTAGACTTATAGATTTTCGTAGAATTATTGACTTTATGGCTTTGATATCTTAAGATGATAATTCATACCATAAAAAAGTCTTAAATATCTCCAATATCATCTCATTAACTTAAAATTCCATGCATATGAACACACATGTAGTTTTACAACATATATAAATCCTGCATAAATATATAAACAACTACAACAACATATTAAATATATTATACATAGTAAAAACATGTAATTACACATAAGAACACATATATTTTATGTAAATAACAAATTGCGTGAAAACCTCGGACTTTATTCCCATCCATAGACTTTGTTGCTCATAAATTTTCAACAACATCTCACCCCCGAGCTGAGGCTAGAAATCCACTAGGGAAGGATTCCTAGGTTGGACTAAGGCCTATATTCAACAATTAATCTCGAGTCAAGGTGCCAATTGTTGCAATTTGCCTACACACTCTCATTTCCCCCATGCCTATCCCACCCCAGGAAGTGTGCCCCTTCTCTGCTCGACATTCCTTCGGCTACCCCACTTCCCTTCCAAGGCTTCAACAAAGGGTCAGACAGAAAGTATCAAAACCCTAAAGCTATTTCCCATTACACCAACAAACAGTCTTCGGTAGTTCTCTCACAAGAGAGAGACTTCCACGGACCTGACAACTCGCTTCTTCAGAATACAAAAAAAAACTTGATATTCTTGTTACCAGTCACTTCCTTGAGCTTTCCCTGTACATATACGAGAATAGAATGATGGCATACCCATGGCAAGAAATTAAGGTTACATTGATCAAGGAATTATGAGAAGGCTCGTGAATGAAAAATATCGCAAAACGATGGAGTGTAAGAGTAAAATCCCCCCAAGAATGATGAGATGATGGGAAAATAAACTAAGTTTCCAAATATATCTGCATGTCCCCATCTAGACACTTGTCATGATGAAAATTCATGAGCTCCACTTGGTATGTGTTCCCCATTCTTGGAGCTTAGACTAAGATATCTCAAGGCTTGTGTAACACCCCCTCTCTAAACCCTGAATACATGTAATAAATCATGATTAGTGATTTCAATGAAATGACATGTGAATATTGTCAATGTATTATTGTTTAATTGTAAATTCCAAAACTCACTATGGGGTGAAGCCTTAGAGTACAAGCCATGATATCACTAGTGGAATGAGAGGATGCCCTAATAAACTAAAGGACCTCAAGCCTTATTCATATTACTTCCCTTAGCCCTGATTCTAAGAAAAATCAGTTAATGAGGGAGGTTGGTAGTTGAACAATCAGCCACCCTAATGAATGGAGGTATGGAGGGTTTTCAAAAGGGACAGGAAGCGATCAGCTAGAGGATAGTAGGAAAGATCACCATGAGACCCCAGGATTGACCCACGAGTTTCCTTCTGAAAAAAGAAACAAAAGGACAAGTCGAGAACCTGCCTAATTCATGCATGTGGCTAGGATATGCAGAGGGAGAGAACTGGAGGAGGTTCGGGCCTCTGATGAAGGGAGTTTCTGAGAGGAAGGCACGATTGCATGCAATGAAAAGATGAGAAAACCCATCATGAGCCAAGAGGGTTGTGATCTTGATGTTGGGAAGGCATATGATAAACCTCGATGAGGCCTGGTCTAGGTGGGTGTATGGATAATCTCTACCAAGAGTAGAGTGAAGGAGAGTGACCTTCAAATCTTGTTGAGAACCCGAGAGAGATTCCCTAGTGGTATCATGGCTTGGAATGAGGGTGTACATAATGTTAAAAGTGAATGCATTTGAGCCTATGATTGGGTGGAAAGGCGAACACCCACAGTCAGTTAGTCGGCTATCAATTGTAATAGATAAGTATTTTTGTATCCTATATAATTAAACTATATGTGAATGATTCAGGGACATGTATTCTTAATTGATGATTAGATGGGCTTATTTTACAATATTGGTATTTGATGTGTTAATTACCAATCGGAATACCTACTATTAAACTTGTACATAAGTCATGGTATGTTACTGTTGTCACGCGTTTTTTTTTTTACTATTGTAATTATCCTTGACTATTGTTGCTATGATTGTGCATATGTGACAATTATATGTTACAAATAGTGATGATCGCAACTATAACTATACTTGTGAGCATATTTTGTTAAGAGTCCCCTGGATCTATATATTTTGTGTCTATGCATTCAGTGGCATAATTACACTGGAGGAGTTGGTAATTATGTAATTATGTAATTTTGTCATGGTAATGACTGCTGGAATTATACTTGTACATATTTCTCTAACAGAATTATCTAAAATCACACAATTATGTGCATGCACAAAGCTAGTGTAAATAATGTGTCTAAGTGGTCATTGCTTGTGTGTGTGTGTGTGTGTGTGTGTGTGTGGTGATTATGTATATCCTCACATATGTGAGGTTTTTCCCATATAATTCGTTGATATCATGATTGAAATTATGGCTTGATATAGTTTAGCTTGGGCTAGAAATATCATGTATAGGTATGGACTATTCATAGTCTGAAATTCTGCATTAAAACAATTAAGAGAGAAAGATTTAGCCTTCCTAAATAGGATGTGCAGTTCCTTTAAGTCTTGTCGTCGATTTGGTATGGAGTTTTGATCATGGTCATCGATCAGGGTCCCTCTCATATGAGAATTTGTGAAAGATCCATAGTTGTTAACATTTCTTGGATCCATCGGAGGAATTATGACCATTGGATCTATCAGGATGGCATTAAGTAACCTTAGTCGTAGATCAATGGGGGTAAGTATTTAAGTTTGGTCGAGGAAAAAGGGTGATCTCACACTGACGGAGAAAAGTTACATGTACGATGGGAACACATGCCAACCTGTAATTAGTTGAAATAATAGAAGATATGCACCCTCGTGGAGTCCAAAACTTGATAAGAGATTTAATAGGGGGAGTAAGTTTGTAGGCCATGGAAAAGGAATGGTGGGTGTAAAGTGTAGGAAATAGACTTAGAAGGATCATAGTTCATGAAGATTGGAAAGGTGATATGAATGGTTCTACGAGTCTGTCAACCCATGAACCCGACAAACTCACAAATTAATCTAAGTGTTGAGTGTTGGAAGAGAGGAGGAGACTCAGATGAGTCTGCGAGTCTATGAGTCCACCAACCCACGAACCCGACAAAATCACTAAATAATCTAAGTTTTGAGACTTCTCAGATGAACCTATGAGAGGATGCTTATACAACTATGCACCCACGAGTCCGCGAGTCCATGCAGATGGAAAAGTGGCTAAGTGTCGAGACTTCTCGGATGTACTTATGGACGGATGTTTATAGAATTATGCATGCACAAGTCTGGGGGTCCGTGTAGTTGAAAAAATGGGTAAGTGTTGAGACTTCTCAAACTGATCTATGAAAGGATGCTTATAGAATTATGCATACATGAGTTCGCGACTCCACGTAGATGGAAAAATGGTTAAGTGTTAAGACTTCTCAGATGAACCTATGAGAGGATGCTTATTGAATTATCCACCCACGAGTCTGTGAGTCTGCATAGATGGAAAAATGTCTAAGCGTCAAGACTTCTCAGACGTACTTATGAAAGGATGCTTATAGAATTATGCATCCATGGGTTTGTGAGTCTGCGTAGATGGAAAAATGGTTAAGTGTTGAGACTTCTCGGACAAACCTATGAAAGGATACTCATAGAGTTATGCATCTGCAAGTCCACAAGTCTGCAAGTCTGTGTAAGATGAAAAAAATTTTAAGTAATGAGACTTCTCAGGTAGACTTATGAATGGAAGCTACAAAACTATGAGTTCGTGAGTCCGCCACCCACGACAGTACATCGAAGGAAGGTCTGAGCAACTATGGTTGTAGACCTACATGGATTGAAGTTCCACCATGGCATGCTAGTCTAGTATCATGTCGGAACCAAGGTGTTGCAACATCAGTTGGCATGGACAATGACACATCACGTGGATGCCACATGGTAGTAAGAGAAATGTTACCTATGAAAACCCAAGAACTTCGAAAGGACATACCTATCATTCCAAAGATGAATTCTGAGTGAATTTTCCATCATTGGAAAGCTCTTGACAAGCAAAAGAGGATCAAACTGTGATAGGTAATATTTAAGTTGGTTGATCGAAGAAGTGAAATTTTAATACCACATCCCTTGATAAAAAGGTACTTAAGGGGTCAGGTCTATTACAAAGTGGTATCAGAGCAGGCTACAGCACTAGGCCTGGATGGGTCAGAGATCAGTCCTAGGAGTAGTGTATCAATATTTAGATGAGCATGTTGAAAGGTGTTTCTACCTTTGAAGGATTGTAAAGAACTTCTTTTATTTGTAAAGAACTTCTTACTACACATAAAGATCATACTGGGTTATTGAAGAACCATTTTCATGTAAATCCAAGCAATAAATATTTGGGGGTTGTTGCCTAGCACTCTCCATAATCCAAGATATTCAAAAATATATCTTTTAGCCAAAGAGGATAACCACCTCTCTAAAAACGAAGGGGGACTAATGTCCTCATGAGGTTGTTGTTTTGGTCTTGACAGATCCGAGCATCAACATTTTTGGCGACCATACTGGGGAACCGATTTATTTTAAAGACATTTGAGGCCCTACTTTAGATCATATTAAAGAACCAGAAATATCTATGGCTCAAATTTTCAAAAAGAAGATTCAATAAAATTGCTTCTTATTTTAAGAATGTCTCACCTTTTTTATAATTTCAAAAAGAACCGAGAAGCACCAAAGATTCGGTAGAATGAACTCCCTGGCAACTCCATGGGAAAAACTCAAAATGAAGGATTTCATTCATGTCATGATGTTCCTTTATATTCTTCATCAATCCCATCAATGGCTTTAAAAGACTCAACAAAAGGGAGAAATACCCAAAGAAGGAGGTGATTTCAGAAAACCCCTCTAAATCTACCAAAAGTAGATTTTCAAATGCATGATATTTCTATTGAATTTTTTCCTACATTCTTTGGGGATGCTTCTGAAGATGCAAATAAACGCTTAATTAATTTTAAAGGTACATGTTATGATTTAAACCTCACTGAAGAAAATGTTACATGTATATTATTCTTACAAACTCTACGAAGGAATTCTCTTGAATGGTATAGTTCATTAATTCCTAACTCCATTACCAACTCGGATGTGTTAGAAGATTCATTTGTAGAAAAGTTCATCCCAAAAGTGAATTCATATGTTTTTGTTGATGTTTTAAATGTTGTTTCCCACCCATCCTCTCCCATATGGAAGCAAGATAACGAAGTCACCAATTTTGAAGAAAAAACTAATCAAAGAGTGGATGAAATTTCTAAGTCGAGTCGTGTTGAAAATTCCAAATTACAAGAAGAAAATTTCAGCCTCCTATATACTCCATATGAAGATATTTCAAAAATCAAATTTGAGAATTAAATTGAGGAGCCTCCACCAAATACACAAGAATATCCCAACCTTGTAATAGATGATGAAACATCACAAGAGAACTTGTAGCACAAAGAATTGATGGAAGAAATGAATCTTGAGAATAATGATGAGCAAGATCACCTTTACAAGAAAGAAGAGTCTTTTCAAGAGATTTTTTATGAATCAAGAACCTTGGAAGTGGTTGGAAATAAGGAAAAGGATGAATGTATTCTTATGTTGAAAAATCTTAAGCCAATCAAAGACAATAGTATTCTTGAGCAGCCAAGAAATGATTTTATTGAATTATGGTTCCAGAGAAATGTTATCCAAACAATGCAATTAAATCTTCACCATACTTGGTATAATTTTTCTCCAGTACATATTGAGAGTTCCCCTGACTCATTGGTACAAGTCCCAACATATCTCAAAATTTTGGAGTTCATTCCACAAATCAGATCAATGCTTGAATGGATCCATTGGAAATGTGCCTACACCTAAGGTGCCCCTTTCTTTCAAGTAAGTTAGGGTAGGTAGATCATGTATGTACATATTTTGTTTCTTAAGTTCATTTTTGCATAATAAGGCAGTCTTTATATTGAAGTTTGAAGATAACTCCATGAAAGAAGAAGAATTACAAGAGTTCAGTTTGAATATGACTCCATATCCCAATGGAAAAGGAAGTTGGTCTTGAGATTTTGGTGTTCTCAGCAACCCAATGAGGGTCACTATCCTGTAGTTGGAGCCAATTGTTGACCAAAATTTGGTCATCTATATTCTCCCGCTCTTGGATTCATAATGTTGATTTTTCAATATGAAAGGTTTAAGCATGAAGTTCATTCCTTTTTGGCATTTAACTTAAACCATAAAAAAAATTGTTGCAGCAACCAAGATCATAAGAAGAAACACCATGTACAAGTACACAAGAAGTATCTTGGGAAACCCTTCTTAACAAGGGAAGAAAACCTAGCCAATCCTTTGTTATATTCTTCAAGAGAAAGAACTTCACCACCAAGAAAACCTAGCACACAAGAGGGTGCTTGCAAACCCTAGAATACTAGCTCCCAAGAGAGGTGCACACTTCCCAAGAAGATGTACTTGCTGAAATTTCCAAACTCACACAAAAGATATGATTCCTCAATGGGGAATTTACCTTTACTTATATTAAACTTGACCTGTCAACAGAAGTGTTTATTGGCACAATAGGGCCGACCTCTCTAACTCACAATATATATAATAATAACTATACTAGCACAGCCACATAATTGTGGTTGATCAACGTCGAAAGGTTGATAAGATGAAAATAATCCTTAAAAGAATATATTATATTTTATTATTTATTAACCAATAAACGGTTGAGCTTCATTTATTTGGTGTTAATATTTTAATTTATGTTAATCACTTACGTGGCAATCCATTAGCTATCAAAGTAACTTTTAAATATAATTAGGTAAATGTAAAAAAGTAAACACATAAACAGATGTCTTTATAATAGCTAGGAAGTTAATGATTGAAATCACGACCATTTATTTTGTGTGACTACTAAGAATATTCCAGCCATATTTAACCATGTCCATAGAAAACTTATTAATCACTAAACCTCTATTAAATCTACCCATTGTCAATAGGTGTACGCCTTTTGGCGTAATTAATTATATTTTACATTAATTATCAATTACATTAAGGTGGAGCTGACCTATACCCTTTACATTACAACTAGGGTTACAGGTAGGTCTGACTCTTGAACGATATAACAAGGGATCTCATACACCCACTAGTGCTCAGCCACTAGGGGAACATCCATAGGGATGTCCATATCTCTATCTCACTGCATCTCACAGAAGAACCACACTCACTAGTGCTCAGCCACTAGGATCACGTTCACCTATGCTCATCCACAAGCACGTCCAACTCAATAGATCTTCTTTCCCACTCCATTACACAGGAGAGTCATCTGGAGTTCATCCTCTCAACTCTCTGCTCAGAGGAGGCTAATACATTTTCTTCATCTATGTCTCAAATGATGCACCCATCTCATGGGAATTCACATTTTCACCTTGTGCTCAGCCACAGGCATGTCCAACTCAGCAGATATCCTTTCTCACTATGTTACACAGGAGAATCATCTGGAGTTCTTCTCAACTCTCTGTAAGGAGAAGGCCATCTCTACGTTCCAACTCTATCTCAGATAGGAACCACACACCCATCTCAGGGGCTCTCTATCAGGTCTGTGTCTTGGAGGATGTCTCATGCAATTGTAATCATCAACACTCCCTCTCATCTAGGGAGGCATTCTCCACCAGGCCAAGTCTCTCACGAAAATACTTGAACTTTGTCTTGGCAAGTGGTTTGGTGAAAATATCTGCGATCTGCTCATGGGTACGAAGATATTGCATATGCATTGTCTTCCTCTGCACCATTTCTTTGATATAGTGATACTTGGTCTCAATGTGTTTCGATATGTCATGAAACACAAGGTTCTCGAATATCTTTACACAGCTCTGGTTATCACAATGAATAGTAGTAGGATCCATCTCATGAACGAATAAGTCATTCAAAAATTTGTGAAGTCACACTGCTTTGCGGACTGCTACACTCAATGCAATGCACTCTGCCTATGTGGTGCTCAATTCCACAAAGCTTTATTTTCTTCTACACCAGGAAACCATGGCAGACCCTAAAGTGAAGCAGCAACCAGAGGTGCTTTTTCTGTCCACTGCACTCCCTGCCCAATCTGCATCACCATATCCTTGTAGGCTCAAGTCTACACTAGAGGCATATCTTAGGCCATAACCAATTGTGCCTTGTAAGTGTCTCAATACATGTTTTGCAGCTATCCAGTGTGCCTGTCTCAGTTGGCTCATAAACTGGCTAAGCACATTCACTGCATAGCATATATCTGGTATGGTGTTGACTAGATACATCAGTGATATAATCAACTATATGAAAAAGTGTGGATATACCTCTCCTGAATCGATATCACTCATATTCTTCGAATCCATCACCATTGGAGTGGGCATGGATTTGCATTCTATCATACCGAACTTTTTCAATATCTCCACAATATATTTTCCTTGACTCAGGAAAATCTCATATGTCCTTTGCCATACTTCTAGTCCCAAGAAGTAGTGCATCAAGCCCAAATCCTTCATTTTAAATTTAGCAATCAATGCTCGTTTTCATTCATCAATGATTCTCTCTAAACCAGTGAGGAAAAGGTCATCCACATATAGGACCAAAATAAAACACTCATTGCCATCAATGTGATAATATAATTTTGGATCAGCAGCACTTTTGTTGAAGCCCAAACTCATCATAAATCCATCCATTTTCTCGTACCAAGCACATGGTGCTTGTTTTAGACCATATAGGTATTTCTTCAACCTGCACACATGAGATATTTCGTTGTGTATAACGAATCCTTCCAGTTTCTCGATATAAACTTCTTCCTCAATTTCACCATTGAGAAAGGTTGTCTTTACATCCATCTGGTGTAGCTTCCAACCCATGGAAGCAACTAGTGCAATGATAGAACAGATGGAGGTATATCAGGTTACTGGAGCAAAAGTCTTTTCATAGTCAACTCCCTCTACTTGTGAGAACCCTCTGGATACAAATCTCTCTTTGTATTTTTTGATGCTTCCATCAGCTGCATGCTTGATTTTATAAATCCATTTGGAAGTCACTACAGACTTTCCCTCTGGTATTGGAACAATATCCTATACATCATTTTTCAATATATATTTATATTCTTTAGTCATGGCATCTTTCCATACTTGTTCACCTAAAGCTTCTCCGTGACAAGATGGCTCTAAGTCAATGATGTGGGCCATCGCTGAAAGGTATCTTGAGAATATCTTTGGTCTCTTTCTCTCTCTAGTTGTTCCTTGAGGGGATTTATGTCCCTCTGCTTCTTGTAGAGTTTGTCAGGCCCAAGTAGACCTTTTATGTCCAATTGTAATATCTTTGGGTATGTCACTTCGAGCAACTAGATCGGCTGGAACAACTGGATCAACTGGAGCTACTGGATCAACTAGAATAATGTATGTCTCCCTCTAAACTGTTGAAGGGGGAGAAGGCATTGTCTCACTCTCAATTTCCATCTGAGCTTCTCTAGATCTTTGGAAGGCTACTTCTTCTTCAAAGGTAACATCTCTGCTTATTTCAATTTGTCTTTGACTAGGAATGTAGATTCGATATGCCTTTGAGGATTCATTGTATCCTACAAATGTTCCCTTTGTCCCTGAAGGTTCTAGCTTGGATCTCTTCTCTTTGGGTACATGAAAATATAATGGACACCCAAATATTCTGAAGTGTCCAATATCAGGTTTCACTCCGATGAAGGCTTCTTCTAGAGTAATGTTCTTCAAGATCTGATGAGGACTTATATTTTGAACATATATTGTTGTCATATATGCTTCTTCCCATAGAGTCATAGGTAGACTCTGATCATGTATCATTGCTTTGGTTGCTTCCTTGATGATAGTTTTGTTTTTCCTTTTTGCAACCCCATTTTGTTGAGGGTTGTAAGAAACGGTGAACTCCCTCTTGATCCCTACCTTAATACAAAAACTGCTGAAATATTTTGAGGTGCATTCTCCTCCATTATTTGATCTTAATAATTTGATTTTTCTTCCCATTTGGTTCTCAACCTGAGCTTTGAATTCTTGAAATTTTGCAAGGACTCCATCCTTGTTCTTCAGAAAGTAAATCCAAGTTTCCTAGGAGTAATCATCTATGAAGAGTACATAGTATAACTACCCATTCAGATATGCAATGGTCATTGTCCCACACACATATGAATGTATGAACTCCAAGATTTCCTTCGACCTATTGTCACTACTTGAGAAGGATCCTTTAACATTTTTTTCAAGAGTACAACCTTTGCAAACACCTTTATGTTGAATTTGTATTGTATTTCTGGTAGACATGTTACCATTTTCCCTAAAGCTGGGAGAGCTGTATAATGAATGTGAGAAAGTATTATATGCCATATCTCACTCAAGATGATAGTGTCATGTAGCAAGACGTGGACTAGTTTGATGGTTAATATGTACAAGTTGTTTTCTTGGACACCAATTACCTTGGCAGAATTTATATGAGAGCCTTTGTGCCATGCAAGAACTCTTCCTTCTGAGAAAGTAACATTGTAGCCTTTGTCTTCCAAGCCAGAAATAGAGACAAGGTTCCTTTTCATTCTAGATACATATAGTACTTATTTTAATTAAAGTTTCATATCTGAATCTAGTTGGAAGGTAGAAGTTCCAACCCCTCTCACATTATATTTGGCATCCTCTCCAAGGACAACATGTAGATGTGTTAGGTGATCTCTAAGACCGGTCATGTGCCTGGAGGCACCACTGTCAATTAACCAAGTATTATCATTGGTAGGGACCATACCTGAGAGTGATGAGATGTTGATTTATTCATCTCCTTGAGGTCTTGTCTTCCTAGAACTGAATTTTCTTGAACCATCAAGCTTGTCTCCCATCATGATTTTGCTCATTTTAATTTTGGACTCTTCACAAACCCTTGTCAACTAGGCTGGAAAACCTAACGGCTAGGATAGGCCATCACTTTTAGGTTTTTTTGGACTTATCACTGCCAACAATAAGCCTTTAAAGGATAGTATAGCACTGGTGAGTTGAATATCTCCTTTAAAGAGTTGCAGAAACCCAATTCTAATTTTTTTGCAGAAATTTGTGAAACCCTATAAACCCTAGGGCCAAAATGTCAAAATGCTCATAATTTCATTTTGAGACATGTTGGAGATGCATTGAAGGAATCCGTACACACCTATGCTCTTTTTATCCCCAACGTCCAAGTGCCAAGTGCTAAAAACTCCTAGAAGGGTAGGTCGTACGAAATTTATGGAAACCCTAGGAGGGGCATACGATTTCTGCAGGAGAGAGAGGATGGATGAAAGTTTTTTGTGCAATGGGTTCTTCAAGACCTATGATTTGATACCATGTTGATTTTTCAATATGCAAGGTTTAATCATGAAGTTCATTCCTTTTTAACATTTAACTTAAACCATAAACAATTTTGTTGCAGCAACCAAGATCACAAGAAGAAACACCATGCACAAGTACACAAGAAGTATCATGGGAAACCCTTCTCAACAAGGGAAGAAAACCCATCGAATCCTTTGATATATTCTTCAAGAGAAATACCTTCACCACCAAGAAAACCTAGCACACAAGAGGGTTATTTCAAACCCTGGAATACTAGCGCCCAAGAGAGGTGTGCACTTTTCCCAAGAAGATGTACTTACTGAAATTTCCAAACTCACACAAAAGATATGATTCCTCAATGGGGAATTTACCTTTACTTATATAAGACTTGACCTAACAACAGAAGAGTCTATTGGCACAACAGGGATGACCTCTCTAACTCAAAATATAATTAATAATAATCATATTAATTATCTTTTACATTAATTATCAATTACATTAAGGTGGGGTTGACCTGTACCCTTTACATTACAATTAGGGTTACAGGTGGGTCCAACTCTTGAAAAATATAGCAAGGGATATAATACACCCCCTAGTGCTCAACCACTAGGGGAACATCCATATTGATGTCCATATCTCTATCTTATTGTGTCTCACATGAGAACCATACTCACTAGTGCTCAGCCACTAGGATCATGTTCACCTGTGCTCATCCACAGGCACATCCAACTCAACAAATATTCTTTCCCACTGCATTACACAAGAGAGTCATGTAGATTTCATCATCTCAACTCTCTTCTCATAGGAGGCTAATACATCATCTTCATCTCTATCTCATAACTATGCACCCAACTCATGGGAATTCGCATGTTCACCTTGTGCTCAGCCACAGGAATGTCCAACTCAGCAGATCTCCTTTCTCAGTGCGTTACACAGGATAATCATCTGGAGTTATTCTCAACTCTCTATAAGGAGGAGGTCGTCTCTACGTTCTATATCTATCTTAGATAGGAACCACACACCCATCTAAGGGGCTCTCTCTCAGGTCTGTGTCCTGGAGGATGTCTCACACAGTTGTAATCATCAACACATAAAATACTTGATATCAAAAGAAGACATTTTTTGAAATTTTATAAGTTCATTCTGTAGCCCTTGGTATTATCTTCACCACGCATTTTTCAAATCAGAAATATGTTTTTGTATGCCTAAGTTACTCAAGATATTGTCCAGAGGTCTGATTTTGAATAATCTTTCTAAGTATCATGTTCTCCTCTCCTCTCCTATATTACAATTCTACCATACTTATATTTTATTTCGATTTCTTTTCCTCCCACCCCTCCTCTCTTATTTCAATATCAACACTTAGAATTTTCATTCAACGTCTCTCTCTCCATACCTTACCTCACTCTTATCCCATACACTCCAGTAGTCTCCACACTTTAGTCCTTTTTTAGACTCTTCCCTCATCTCCTCATCGGGTTCATGGACTCATATCCTCACTTCCCTCACCTTCCCATCCCCACGAACCCACCATGTTCCTAGATCTTCCATCTAAAAATTACTCATGCCCCCTCTCATCTCCTTACCCTCTCCTTCCTTAAACTTTTTTAAAGTAATACAGCTTGCGAGCGGCAGACATTAGCCACCCTCAATCCATTAATCACCTCACTCCCCAACCACTAACTCGCTCCCGCAACCAACAAACTACCCTTTTAAATTTCGTTGTCTACAAATCCTCCCCCTTCCCCTCAATTACCCTTCTTCCTGCTCTCCTATACTTAACAATTATTCCAAAGTTTTCTCCATTTAAACCATGAACCAATAAGAACATTCAACATGGAAGCATGGAATTGTGACACATGGAAACTCATGGACAGAGACACATGGAATATTCTTATTGGAGCATTACACATGGCAGCATACAAAGAGAGACATATGATGTGATCTTATTTAATGATGTGGAAACCAATAAATTAATGTCATGTGGCGACATCTTATTGGATGAATCATCATGGTGACTGGGCATGAGGTGGACAACGATGGGATTCCAAATTTATAATTTTATTCAATAATTTTCTAAGGGTCAAATCCTCCAAGCTCTGTAATATTCTCTCTTCGTATTTCCTATTAAGTGTATGTTGTACTTAACTTTATATACCATTGTATGATAAACACTCTCATCCATGTGGGATAACTCATATGAAGAAAAAGTCAAATTTTCATTAAGGAATGGCAAAATTTAATCCAAGGGCCCAGATTTTCCCATGAATTTTGATCGACGGTGGTTGATGTATTAGAAGTGGTTTCAAGGGCTGAAAAGATCCTCATCTTTACCAGAAAATTAAAACACGATCATCTCTTAAAGGAGGCAGCAAATTAAAAAAAATCGAAATAAAAGTTTATTTAAAAAATATTATTTAAAGATTTTTGGGGCCCGCTTTAAAGCACGAATATCAATGACTTAAACTCATTAATGAGATTCCAATGTTATGTTAATGAAAGTGATTTTCTAAAAAAGAAAAAGGAATTTAAAGAGAAAAAAGAAAAATCCTAACTACTTAAGTAGTTAGAAGAGCATTTCTTTAAAAGGGGAAAAGAGAGACTTCATAAGGTCCAACAATTCATTGTTGAGAGGGAATTCAAAGAAGCAAGAGAGATACATACCAGCCATCATTATGTAATCAAGATTTTGATCAGCAAACAAAGATTTTCATTATTCTCCATTATTTTCCTCTTCTACATTGTTTTCTCAAAGCTTTGTGTTTGTATTCTTGAAACAATCGTGGGGTTCATTTCTCAAGTGTTTTTCTTGTAATCTTCCAAGATTTTTCATATATGATCATGGAGTTTGCATCCATATATGTGACTGTCAAATGGATTTTGTATATTGTTTGATATATTTTATGAGAAAGACTCCACAAAGAATTACTTTCGGGGTTGATCTTGACTATATCTCGTAACTTAGAGTTTTAAGTATGAGATATTTGAGGTTGACCTATCAAATCCCTTTCCATTTTAACTGCAATACTCTTTTAAAATTCTTTGAGATGATCAGAAATATTCTCTCTTTTCTCTTGTGGGGAGATATGAATGTATCTATAGAGGATTATATATGTGGAGTTGAGTATTTATATTTTTTGATATTGAAGCTCCTCTTCAATCTTTTATTTGTAAAGAACTTCTTACTGCACATAAAGATCATATTGGGTTATTGAAGAATCATTTTCATATAAATCCAAGCAATAAGGATTTGGGGTTTGATACCTAGCACTCTCCCTAATCCAAGATATTCAAAAATGTATCTTTTATCCAAAGAGGAGAACCACCTCTCAAAAAACAAAGGGGGACTAATGTCCTCATAAGGTTGTTGTTCTGGTCTTGACAGATTTGAGAATCAATAGAACCCGAGAGAGATTCCCTAGTGGTATCATGGCTTGGCATGGGGGTGTCCAGAATGCTAAAAGTGAATGCATATGAGCCTATGGTTGGGTGGAAAGGTGAACACCCACGGTCAGTTGGTTGGTTATCACCTGTAATAGATAAGTGTTTTTGTACCCTATATAATTAAACTATAACTTAAGGCTGAATTTTCCTGTGAATGATTCAGGGACGTGTATGCTTGTTTGATGATTAGATGGGCTTGTTTTACAATATTGGTATTTGATGTGTTAATTACCAATCAGAATACATACTATTAAACTTGTAAATAATTCATGGTATGTGACTGTTGTCACAGGTTTTTTTACTGTTGTAATTATCCTTGACTATTGTTGTCAAGATTATGCAGATATGACAATTATATGTTACAAATAGTGATGATCGCAACTATAACTATACTTGTGAGAATATTTTGTTAAGAGTCCATGGACCTGTATATTTTGTGTATATGTGGTCAATGGCATAATTACACCAGAAGAGCTGGTAATTATGCAATTCTACCATGGTAATGACTACTGGAATTATACTTGTACATATTGCTCTGATAGAATTATCTAGAATTGCATAGCTATGTGCTTGCACGAAGTTTGTGTAAATAATGTGTCTAAGTGGCCATTGCTTTTTTTCCATCTTACATGTACGATGGGATCATGTGCCAACCTGTGATTGGTTGAGACAATATAGGGTATGCGCCCTCATGGAGTCCAAACCTTGATAAGATATTTAATAGGGGGATTAAGTTTGTAGGCCACGAAAAAGGAATGGTGGATGTAAAGTGTAGGCACCAAACTTAGAAGCATGATAGTTCATGAAGATTGGAAAGGTGAGATGAATGGATCTGCGATTCCACCAACCCGTGAACCCAAAAAACTCATAAAATAATATAAGTGTTGAGTGTTAGAAGAGAGGAGGGGACTTAGATGATTCTACGAGTCTGTGAGTCCACCAACCCGTGAACCTAACAAATTCACTAAATAATCTAAGTGTCGAGACTTCTTGGACGAACCTATGAGAGGATGCTTATAGAATTATGCACACACAAGTTCGTGAGTCCGCGTAAATGAAAAAATGGCTAAGTGTCAAGACTTCTTGAATGTACTTATGAAAGGATGCTTATAGAATTATGTGTCCACGAGTCTGCATAGATGGAAAAATAGATAAGTGTCAATACTTCTCGGATGTACCTATGAAAGGATGCTTATATAATTATGCATCCATGATTCCACGTATCCGCATAGATGGAAAAATGGTTAAGTGTTGAGACTTCTTGGACAGACCTATAAGAGGATGCTTATATAATTGTGCACCCATGAATCTGTGAGTCTGCGTAGATGGAAAAATGACTAAGTGTCGAGACTTCTTGGATGTACTTATTAAAGGATTTTATAAAATTCTACATCCATGAGTCCACGAGTCCACGTAGATGGAAAAATGGTTAAGTGTTGAGACTTCTCATATGAACCTATGAAAGGATACTCATGGAGTTATGCATCCACAATTCTGCGAGTCCATGTAAGATGAAAAAATGGTTAAGTAACGAGACTTGTCGAGCGAACTTATGAAAGGAAGATATAGAATTATGAGTCTATGAGTCTGCCACCTGCGAGAGTACATCGGAGGAAGGTATGAGAAATTATGGTTGTAGGCCTGCTTGGACTGAAGTTCCACCATGGCAGGCTAGGCTAGTGTCGTGTCAAAACCAGGGTGTCGCCACATCATTTGGCATGGACAATGACACGTCACGTGGATGCCATGTGGAAGTAAGAGAAATGTTACCTATGAAAACCCAAGAACTTCGAAAGAACATACCTTTCGTTCCAAAGCTCAATTTTGAGTGAATTTATCGTCCTTGGAAATCTCTTGACGAGCAAAAGAGGATGGAACTATGATATGGAATATTTAAGGTTGATAGAAGAGGCGAAAATTTAATACCCCATCCCTTAATAAAAAGGTACTTAAGGGGTCGGGTCTGTTACATTTTGGACCTTAGGAAATATATTAAAATAATATTTCCTTGACTTAAGCCCCCTTGGCTTAGGTCTTAATATTAGACCCATATCCCCCCTTTCCTTTAGTGGAGTATTAATTCCCCCCATACTCTTTCGTCTGATTGGTATGCAGCAACGATATATTTTATTAGTAATATGTGTGATACATATTACAAAGACCTTGCAATAATATAGACACTCTCACCACCAAACATATGTACAAAGGCACTTAGGCCCAAAATATCTTGGCTCACCAACCTACATGTACAATAACATCTTGGGGTTCGGCCTAGGGGTATTGCATTACAGTTCTCACCATGATTACCTAACTTTAACAAGCAAGATTCAGATATTAGTTTTCCAATTTTTAGTTCTTAACAAATAATTACAACATAAACATTAGCATGTAATCCCTTGGTCCTAAAGTTTAAACCGACTTTGATACCACATCTAAGGTCCCACCTTACCTACCATCAAAACGTAAAGAAGCTAAACTCAATATAGGAATGTCCTTTTTTTAATTAAGACAAACTCTAAATAAATTCACGTATCATATGTAATTATAATCATATTTATATATAGATATGTAGCTACATACATAAAAAAACATACTCTTAAATATATAGCCTGAGTAGGCCTAATGGTTAAGAACATGTGCTTCCTCTTAAGAGGTCATAAGTTCAAATCCAGAGGGGGGTATGGTATGTATACCTCAGTAGACTTTACCAATCAAATCACTAGGTGGAGGGGGTCTCGTACACCAATTTGGTGTCCAGCTTGGTCGTTGGCTTGGTTGTGACCTTAAAAATAGATTATAATTATTACTACTACTATATCCATTCAATTCAATCATGGGAATATTTCTTCCTACAAGCATGCAAAAAATAAAACACAACCATAATATTTAATTCAAAATATGAAAATACAAGTGTTGTTAACTTCATCATAAATATACTTAGACAAAACTTGGGTTTCCAAATCAAGAGCATAGGGGAAAACATCAAAGCTACAACCATTGAGTCATTTAGTCAAAATCTTCACATGCATTGAAGATACAACCATTGAGGCATTTAGTCAAACACTTCACGTGCATACAAGTTACGGCTTATTAAATCTATAGCCGTGTCTTTTACCACAAATCAATTTTGAAAACTTAGAATAATTAACATCTTCACATAACTAGGTAATAATACAATTCCCACAGGGCATATGAAAATTCTGGAAACTACCTAGGTCAATTATCTAGCTTCTAAAATCATGTGTTTTGAACTCAAAATAGGGGTGTCGGGTCCTTTTGATACGGATACCCCCTAAAGTCTGTCTAAGTTGAAACAAAATCATCCCAAAACCCAATTTATTAAAACATACCTAGATTAATTTTATAAAATCTATTTTCATAATATGTCAAACATATGGCATGCAAGATAGCACCTACGACCATATAAGTGATAATTCCATCCAAAGTTTAATAAATTCCTAAGTGACTTCACAAATAATACCAATAATATAAATGCATGTTATGGAAAAAATTTATATGCTAGTCAGATTTCATGAACCTTCCTGCATGCCCTCTTTTAACTTTTTCTTCCATGAAGAAATTTGTAGAATGAGGAGAAGGAATAGAAGAAGAAGAGAGAATAATTTTATCTTCAGTAGCAAATTCTTTTCCTTTAACCCTGCATAACAATCACTTCCACATATGCCATACAGTTGTATGGTTACCCGAAATGTTAGTTAAATAAATTCTACCTAATACTCAATAATTAACCACAAATGTTTGATGTTTTCAGCTAGCAAATTCAGAGTAATTTCCTAAGGAAATTAGAAATCATTCAAAATATATACAATAACACAATATCTCCAAATTGAAGAACTGAAACTTTACATGAAACCAACCTATTCTCTCCCTCCAGTAGCTCCACTTGCCAACTCAAAAGCAAT
>ML864746.1:8551-22345 GCA_009831015.1 Picea engelmannii
ATATATATATGTTGTAGAATCATAGTACTTTGAACTTTGCTAGGTGAACATACAAAGGGACAAGGTTATGAGAGTTCAGAAACTTAACTTCGAGAGATACCACCAGCAAAACTAAGGGTCGAAGTATTGTGACTCATTCCCTTACCTACACATAGTTCATGTTTGATCTTGCCTTCTACCCAGCTAGATTGGTACGAGTTCTCTTTTCTTTGTAAACTGCACAGAGTGCCTCGCAAGTACATTGAACCATGGGTTGATAAATTAATGACATAGTGCAAAGAAATACTTATAAATTGGAAATCATATTTATGCCTCGCCATTTTGGCGTCGTTATCGGGGAGGCACTCAAGAATTAGGACTTTTGCCTTAGGATCATTGTAGGAGCGATACCATGCTAAAGGGAAACCCCTAGGGAGTTGACAACTACCCTCTGATAACCCTTGCCCAGGATATTGTGCTTAGCAATCATCATAGGATGCAGGCACTAAAAAACCTCGTGGACGTGGTGTAGGGACCACCCGTGACACTAATAACCAAGCCAGTAAAAACGGTGAAAAACAAGACCCTCCAAAAACCCCTAGTACTCACCATTACTCAAAAGTAGCATCTAACAATCTGGAAGAACCACCTGAAATAGACTCTATTGTTGGTTTAGTCATAGAACCTCCTTCCTCTGAATCTCCCCAAGACCAAGATCATCCCATTGAAGGATCCGAGTCAGAAAAACACAGTAATCCTATTGAAGAACCAGAAAACTATGTTGCCTCAAAAGAATCTTTGTGGGGAGAAAAGCTTTTAAACATGGGAGAAGGAGTGGAAAATCAAAACAAAAAGAACCAATCACGTTTGAGTTTCCTATTCAGGACTCTGAGGGCATACTTCAAATGAAAAACATTTCGCCCTCTGCTCTGCCAAATTTTCATGGTTTGCCTAGCGAGGACCCTTACACCTTCCTCTTCGAGTTTGATGTCCTTTGTCGGAGCTATGACTATTATTCTGATGCCCATAAACTCAAACTATTTCCCACTACCTTAAAAGAAGTAGTTCTTCGTTGGTTCATGGGGCTCGGAGGAAATTCTATCAAAACCTGGGACAAAATGAAGAAGAGATTTCTTAAGTACCAGAATTATTGCGAAGTAAGGGACATACGAGAAGAAAATTTTAGAATGACACAGAAGGAGGAGGAAACCCTCCAAGATTATGTAGAGAGGTTTCAATATAACTTGCAAAGGACTAAGCAAAATGCAATTGATCCCGAAACATTATGTATTATCTTTCTCAGAGGAATCAAAGATGATTGTATGGATGCATTAAATCTTATGGGGGGCGGAGATATCTCCCAGATGACCTATGACGATATATGTGAACTGTGTAAACAATATTCACGAGGTATTACTAAATCTGGGAAAGGTCCCTGGGATCTTGCCTCTAGGGTCACAAAATCATTAGGAGGAGGAGTTACCATAACTGAAATAGGAAACATGTTGGACAATTTTAAGACCGATATTCTTAGTTCGCTTAGCTCCCAATTGGATACTTTTCAAGCAAAGAAAAAGAAAGAAGAAATCGACCTAGCATTAGTCGTCTTTTGTTCTAAATGTCGAAAAAAACACCCCTTAAGGGAGTGTCCTTTAGATAACATAGAGGTATGTGGTATCTACGAGCAAAATCACAATACTAAGAGTTTCCCTTCTCTGCCTGAGCTAAAAGCAGTCTATCAAGGGGCCACTGGGGAAACAGAACAAATTTGTTTTGTTGCCCAAAAACGGTCGTGGCCACCCAAGGTACCAGGCATGACACAAGAGCAATCCCAATTTCCTCCATACTATACTCAGTATCAATATCCGCAACAGAATTGGTATGCTTCCGTGCCCTGGCAACAATGGCAAACCCAAACACAGAACCAGCCTTGGCAACAAGGCTGGAGAGGGCCTACTCTTCAACAGTCCACTCCTCAACCACACCCTCCAATCCAACATCAACAACAGCTACAACTACCATCCAACCAACCTCCTCTAAGACCTACGCAATTACCGACCCAACCAATACCAAATCCAAATAATAAAGTAGTTCAACCCGCCTGCAACGCTGAACTACCCTTCTTTCCCACATATGTCATTTCTCCTACGGAATTTCATAACATACATCTACGATCAGGAAGAGTAGTTCAAGATCAGACCTCACCCATCATCCATGAACGGGATGATGAGGAGAATCCTCCCGAGTTAGACAACCAAAACACTAATCCCTCTAAAGAAAAACAAGATATCACTCAGAAACACTCCGATGAGCAGGAATCGCTCCCAAAACCACCTTATCCAGAAAGGTTAAATATAGAAAAGTCCCCCACACAACAAGAATTTGACCTTTTAGGAAAACTTTGAAATGTGTGTGTCAAAATTCCTTTGTTCCAAACTATTAAGGATGTATCGATCTATGCTAAAGTTGTTCGGGCACTTTGCCTAAAGAAACCGGGAAGGAAAAAGAAAGACCCAGAAACTGTTCATGTCATAGGGAAGCTAGCCGATCTAATGCTAGGAAAAGTATTTATGGCCAAATACATGGATCCAGGAAGTCTGGTTGTCAAAGTCAACATTAATAACACTTCCATCGCTAATACTCGGGTAGAGTTAGGAGTGGCCATAAACGTAATGATCAAAGAAACCATGGAAAAGATTCAATTGCCTAGTCTTCGGCCAACCCCTACAGTCCTTCAACTAGCACATAGATCCACAGTAAAACCAGAAGGGATGCTGGAAGATACAATTGTTTCTGTAGAATCGTGGGAATACCCAACCCACTTTATGGTCCTGCAACCGAAGGCCAACCTAGGGGGGTACCCATTAATTTTGGGAAGACCCTGGTTGGCCATTGTCGACGCATATATCGGCTGCAGATCAAGAGATATGACCATCTCCCACGGGAACTCAACCAAGAAGTTAACCCTCTACCCTCCTGCTAAACCTTCCCCTGACCTAGAGAATTCCCCCCTGGATCGAAGATAGTGACGAGGAACCCACACAACCTCTGTTAACCCTTGACCAAGCATCGACATTTAAACAAGCTAATGAGGATGATTTTATTTGTACTTATCTAGCACATCCTCACATAGCCAACCACCCAACTCTAGAGCATATCCTAGAGGAGAAATTCCAAGAAGTATATTCACCAATTGAACCAGCACAATTACTAGATGAATTGGTTCCTCTGATAGCTACCTATGAAGATCAAAGCATAGTTGTTGAGATGTTGTTGAGATCCATCATGGGAAAACCTTGAATATCAATGCTAAGCTAGACTCCTCTCAGCAAAAGCAGCTCATTGAAACACTAAGAAAGCACAATTTCACCTTCGCTTGGGACTATACTGACATGAAAGGGATCCACCCTAATCTATGCACCCATCACATTTATCTTGAGAAGGATTCCCGACTTATTCAACAACCACAGCAGAGGATGAACCCTGCTCTGAAGGATATAGTCAAGGGGGAGCTCCAGAAGCTCCTTGACGTAAATTTCATTTACCCAATCTCAAACAGTAAATGGGTTTCGCCCTTGGTTATTGTACCAAAGAAGAATGGCAAGTGGCGTATTTTTGTTCACTACAGGGAACTGAATAAGGCCACTTTGAAAGAATACTTCCCATTACCATTCATTGATCAAGTCTTGGACACCTTGGCAGGGAAAAAGTATTTCTCTTTCCTCGACGGGTTTAGCGGTTACAATAAGATACAGATCACCCCTATAGATCAAGAGAAAACTACTTTTACATGCCCATGGGGAACTTATGCTTACCGAGTACTTCTGTTTGGACTGTGTAATGCTCCGGCTACATTCCAGAGGGTTGTCTTAGGGATATTCTCCGACTTGATCAATGATTGCGTGGAAATTTATATGGAAGATTTCACCGTATATTGAGATACCTTTCGGGAAGCTTTAGACAATCTAGAGAAAGCCTTGGTCAGGTGCCAAGAAACCAACCTCTTTCTTAGCCATGAAAAATGCCATATGCTTCGTACTGAGGGGGTTGTGCTAGGACACCACATATCACCTACAAGAATCCAAGTAGATCCCGCTAAGATCAAAGTCATTTGTGACCTTCCAGTGCCCACAACCCAGAAAGATGTTCGCAACTTTCTAGGACATGCAGGATACTATCGAAGATTTATTGAAAACTTTACAAAGATACCATCTCCCCTATTTCAATTACTTACAAAAGCTACGGAATTCTCCTGGAATGATCAATGTCAGACGCATTTGAAACTTTAAAGGAAAAATTATCCATTGCATCGATCTTGCGGGGCCCCAATTGGTCCATACATTTCCATATCTCTACAGACGCCTTGGACACAACCATTGGAGTTGTTTTAGGACAGAAAGAGGAACAACGACCATATGCCATCTATTACATCAGTACGAACCTTACCCCTGCTGAAAAGAACTATACCGTAACCGAAAAAGAGTTTCTTGTTGTTGTGTATGCTATTAATAAATTCCGTCATTACATCACAGGGTATTTTGTCTTCGTACACACTGATCACTCTGCCATTCGTTATCTCATGAATAAATCTATCACCAATGGCAGAGTGACCAGGTGGTTGCTCATACTACAGGAGTTCGACATTTCAATCATTGACAAGCCAGGGAGGGAAAATGTCGTTGCTGACTTTCTCTCTCGACTCACCAACAAAGGAGAAGTTGTCCATGTGGAAGACACCTTCCTAGATGAACACTTGTTTGCTTTATCTACTAACACACCATGGTTTGCAGATATCGCTAATAACTTGGCTCCAGGTAGACTCCTGCAACATCTATCCCCAAAAGAGAGTCAAGGGGTTATCCGACAGAGCGCAACATATTCCTGGATCGAAGAATACCTCTTTCGTACCGGGCAAGACTGTATTATCCGACGTTGTGTTCAAGAAGACGTTATAAGAGATTGCTATATATCTTATAAAGTATTTAAGTTGCTTATATGTGTGTGTGTGTAAAAGAGAAAAGAAAGTATTGAAGTTATATATATATATATTCTAGAGAAAATAAAAGCTAGAGACGTTTTCAAGGAAGTCATTGAAGAATTTTTACAAGGGTGTCATTTAATCCTGGAGGAAAAATAAGGGTAGATAAGATTCTGTTAAAATTAATGCAGTTGCAAGAGCCATTCTCAAGGAGGATGGCAAAGACCCTAATTGTTAGAGCCAAGCAGTTAGAGCCATGGCAAAAGACCCTAGATGGACCCTAGTGTATTTCTTGGGTTCTTCGTCAGGGACTAAGCAGTTTGATGATATAAGTACCTAGATGTGTTCTAGGGCCCCTGGATGTGTTCCAAGGAATCCTTGTTTAGCACTTGGATTGATCCTTGGTTGTGTACCTTGGTGGTTAAGCCCCTAGATATATTCTAGGGCCCCCAGATGTGTTCTGGGGTATCCTGGTCTGGGACTAGGCAGTTTCTTGGTTTAAGTACCAAGCCGAGATGATGTGTGACCTTCTTCTCTCCCGAGATGGTCCATGTGACCTAGGAGCAATTAAGAAGAAAGACATGATCACATCATTGCCCCTCCTCGTATGTCGAGATGATAAAAAAGATTATAAGTTATATCGTGGGACTCATATGGACAAACTGCCATTAATGAAGGACTTGACTTTTGACTTCGTCTTATTGTTTATTAATGAAACYCTTTGCTTGAGTTATGTCCCTCCTAATTGTATGATGATGTGTTGGTTCGATTCTTTACTTCTTCCTAAAGAAAGYTGRYYGCCTTGATCTTGAAACCCTTCTCATCGATTTGTTTTATTACCTTGTTGATTTACTTGTGGTCTATTTTTKATTTACCACTTGATATTTTATTTGGTAAAATATTATTTCTTTATTGTTAGGTATTAACCTAACCCTAAAGCTATGGCAAGTGGACTAACATGTATTAACCCTATCTTACCTACCTAAAACTATATAAGGAGTGGCCTATCCCTCACTTGTCACACTTACTTTCTCCTAGCCAAGTTGAAGAATGAGATTTGTTGCGACTCTTCTGGGAAGGGTGACATGGTTGTTGCGGCTCTTCTGGACATGTTTACAAGGGTCCTCTCAGCTCCTCCCTTGTGTGTTCTTGGTCTGCTCTAGCTGTTGTGGGTTTATCCCTATCAACCATCACTATTTTAGCCTGTCGTTGACCTGTAGGAGTCTATCCCTGCCAGCCGTAAAGGGTTCTTGTTGTTGTTGGTGTTCTGGTACCACCTTGCTGTATTTATGGTCTAAATGATGTCGCCTTGATATTTTACTGGTGTCGCCCTTGTGTGTTTCCTTACCTTGTTTGTTAGCAGCCTTAATATTCTTACTTTGTGAACTGGATTGTTAGGGTTGTTTTGGACTGCTGGTATTTTGCCTTTGTTAAAGTAGATTTCTGTGTTCTTGGGCTGAAAGTGTTAAGGCTGTTTGTGGGTTCTTTTTCCAGCCCTAGGTTGGACAGTGTTATTTTGTTTTCAGCCTTATTGCTTGACAATGGCTTGGACTTTAGTTTTTCAGCCTGTTGAGTTGGTTTTTGGTTTCCTATCCTAAGAGTTCTTCTTGGCATTGTCTCTATGATCATGATGAGATCTACCCTGAGGGTTTGATCCATGATCTACTAAGCTTTTTCTAAGCATACATTGAGGAAGGTAACAACAACATATCAACTACTTTTGTTCTTTGTTACAGCTAAGGTAATACTCAAATCTATGTTATTTTACTTACTGATTTATGCTATTAGATTATGCATCGGAAATTTTAATGTTTTGTTGATCCTAAATTACAGTAGCAAATGATTTAAAATTTACAAAACATATTTCTGTTTCTAGCTAGCCTACTGTTTTGCCCTTAAATTCTAACATGGTATCTGAGCTTAGGGCGTGAAAGGAGCTCATCTGTGACAGACTTTTGAGCCTGCGTAGATCCTCTATTAAGGGTTTGTTTTTCAGATCAACAGTAAGTCTGTTTTGTATCAGATCTCTCCTGTAAACAATTTTCACTATGGCTTCTTCTTCAATCAAAGCAGAATATAGGCTTGAAGGGGCTTCAAACTTCAATGCCTGGAAGGCTAGGGTCCTTAATATCCTGGAAGAAAGTGACTTGGATGAGTTGGTTACCAGGGTGATGGAGGAACCTACTACAAATGCAGGAAGAACAACCTATAAGAAGAGGCAGACCAAATCCAAGAGGGTCATTTTTGACTCAGTTAAAGATAGTATGATGCCTCTTATTGCTCACCTAAGGACAACAAAGGAATACTTTGATGCCCTGGCCAACTTTTATGAAAAGAAGGCCCCAACTCAGAAGAGGACCTTGAAGAAACAACTACGTACATTAAAGATGGGAAAGGATGAAATCATCTCTGCCTTCTTCTCCAAAATTTCCCAAACAAGAGATCAATTTGCAACAATTGGAGTTACAGTAGATGATGATGACCTTTTACAAACAACAATAGATGGTCTTCCAGAATCATGGGAGACATTTCTCTCATCTGTAAATGGAAGAGAAGTTCAACCCAACTTCGAGAGATTATGGCATGATTGTTTGGAAGAAGAGGGAAGAATTAAAAGCAGAAATGAACCCTCCACTGTGAAAGAGCATGCTCTTTCAGCCAAAGCCAAGAAATGGAAGAGGTTTCCTCAGCACAAAGGTAAAGGTAAGAAACCTCAAGGTAAGCACTCTCATCCTCACTCTCAGTTATCTAAAGTAAGATGCTTTAACTGTAACAAGTTAGGTCATTATGCAAAAGACTACAGGAACCCTCCTTCAAAGCAGAAACGAAAAGGCAGATTCCATGCTTCAGTTGCAACTGAGGAAGAAGAGACTCAAAGAAAGAGAACCATAACTGTTTCTAAAGAACAAGAACAACGCAGAGAAAGTTATCTTATTTCAAGTCTCTCTGGTGCTGTCACCAAATCAAAAGAAATTTGGTTAGTGGACAGCGGGGCCTCCAAGCATATGACTGGCTTCAAAGAAAACCTTGTGAACTACCGAGATAAGAAGTTCAATGTGAAGGTAGAATCGGGTGATGATGGTACTTATGCAATCAAAGGAGTTGGATCAACCTCTTTTCAGCTTTAGTCAGGTAATGTGTTTCATATTGAAGAATTTCTTTATGTTCTAGAAAGTAAAGGGTATACAATAGTCTTCTCCAAAGGAAAGGCTCTTATGTGGCCCTCAAATGAAAGTATTTGCTCAACCATGATAATTGGAGTTCAAGAAGGTGGACTTTACAAAATCTCTGGTCAAGTTATTCAAACATTAGCTCATGAGATGATCAACCCCTGTGAAATATGGCACAAAAGGTTTGGACATCTCAACTATAATGTTGTCCCAGGTTTGCAAAAGATGGTAACAGGTATGCCAATATTTCCTTTTGAGCATGGTAGTATCTGTAGAGGCTATGCTCTTGGTAAAAATACAAAGAAAACTTACCCTCACAGTAATAGAAAAACTAATGGTATCTTAGATCTTATTCATTCTGATCTCTGTGGACCTATGACTGCTCCGTCCATGATTGGTTGTCTTTATTATATCATTTTTTTTGATGATTATTCCCGTAAAACCTGGATATATTTTCTGAAAACTAAAGATTTCCTTCAGTAAACTTCAGGATTTTAAGAATCTTGTTGAGAATCAGACAGGTAGACATATTTGTGTTTTCAGAACAGATAATGGAATAGAATTTGACTCCCACAAGTATGATTATCTCTGTCGGGCTTCTGGGATTAAGAGGGAGCTGACCGTGCCTTATAATCCCCAGCAGAATGGGGTTGCAGAAAGAAAGAACAAGAGAATTCGTGAGGCAACCAGAGCTATGATCTATGATCAGAATCTTCCGTTGTCTCTTTGGGCCGAAGTTGCAAATATTGCAGTCTATATTCAGAACAGGTGTCCTCATAAAGCCTTGGAAGAGAAAACTCCAGAAGAAGTCTTCACGGGTAAGAACCCTTCAGTTGATCATTTGAGAATTTTTGGTAGTGCTGTCCACATTCATGTACCAAAAGAAAAGAGGACTAAGTTAGAGCCCTCTGGAAAGAAAGACACTTTTGTGGGGTACAATGAGACCTCAAAAGTATATTGAATCTATGTGCCAGGGAAAAAGTATACAGAGGTCAGTAGAGATGTGACCTTCCGCGAGGAAGCTTTCTTTTGTCGTTCCAGAGAGCTTCCCTATGATATAGAGGAGCATGAAGCTCCATCTCCAGAGCCTTCAGATTCACAACTTTCAGATGAGCAGAGGGAGGAGGCCAGAGAGCCTTTAGTGGACCCCATAAGGGATTCTATTGAGTTTCCCCTAGAGAAACTGACGAGGCATAAATATGAATTCCAATTTATAAGTATTTCTTTGCACTATGTCATTAATTTATCAACCCGGAGTTCAATGTACTTGCGAGGCACTCTGTGCAGTTTACACAGAAAAAAGAACTTGTACCAATCTAGCTGGGCATAAGGCAAGATCAAACATGAACTATGTGTAGGTAAGGGAATGAGTCACAATACTTCGACCCTTAGTTCTACTAGTGGTATCTCTCGGGGTTAAGTTTCTGAACTCTCATAACCTTGTCCCTTCGTATGTTCACCTAGCAAAGTTCAAAGTACTATGATTCTACATATATATATATATGTATATATATATATTCAAAAGAAGATATTAGTTCTTACTCGTAAATTATTACTAAACTAATGCAACAAGGTTAGATTTAGTAAGCTTCATCAATTTTCCATTCATAGTGCCGTGAACGATATTAAAACAGTGTTGCAGCTAGAACATACACGACTAGATTCAATATAGAGCGCTTAAAATTAACAAGAAGTCATAGCATAATTAATGATCTGTAGTATGTAGTTCTAACAGTTACTGGTCATCATTCTCCAACAAATTCTAGGGCCATTATGTAGCCTACATCCACTTTTCAGCATATATTCAATTAAAAAGGAAAAAGACATAAACTAACAACCATGTATAAACTCAGAAGCAAAGAATTATAAACAGAAAGGTAAATAGCACAGAGCTGTACCTGTGAGTGGGCCCAGGCTCACTGGTAGGCCTGTGCTTCTACTCAACTTTAAGTTACCAACAAGAAATCTAAGTACCATTCATAAGCAACGACCTTATATTAAAATATTAAGTTTAGAACAATGCTTTAAACAATCTTACTCTCACACTCTTCAAACTCGCTCAAGTGAGCGCACGTATATATACAATAGATAGTTCAAACAACTCTGACTACAAAGCGCCAATCTCCTAAAATTTTGGGAAAATAGTTAAAACAAACTAGATGCTTGTATCTGATGATTCGCTCTGCTCCATAGGTCTGGTATACGAGCCAATAGTTGCTCAAGTTCCATGATCCATTTGTTGAATTGTTATGTACTTGTTCTCGTTCAAATTTCATCATGTGTTCGGAATGAAGATGCTGGGTATCCCATTCAATGTCCACGGTTACTTATCCCCGACCTTGTGCTAATATTCCTTAGCGCTCAACTGAATATTAACTGCCAGTCTTGCCACCTGTTTGAGTGCCAACTGTTCGTTCAAGGTATTCGTATGGTGTATTTCCCATTAAGGTTATAATGTTGGTATTATCTCAACGCTTACTAATATCGGATACTCGAGCTGATATATATGTATAACATGCCAAAATATATATGTAAAATGTTCAAGTGTTGGAACCTTGTTGAATATAAGGTGTTGAGTTGTCAGGCTGGATATATCTTCTTAAAATACCTTCTCTTGAGAATATAATATATCTTCTTAAAATACCTTGAATATATATCTTCTTAAAATGCCTTCTCTGATAATTCTTCTTGTGTCTTCAAAAGAAAAGAACCTGGGACCTTGCACTCTATGACTAGAATTAGTTTTATTGAAAACCACACATGTAATAATTCAAATATATTTCTAAAACTCATTCTAATCCTAGTCTATGAAAAGAAATTAAGATGGTTATATGGCAATTGTAATACCTTACATAAAGATAGGACTTTATGGCAGATAAGTCTTTAGCAAATTGAAAAAGGAGGCAAAATGTATACGTATATACGATATAGGGGATCAAAAAGATGCCAAAGTGGGGGTTCATCATCTCCCCCTTGCCGACCTGGTTGCATGTCCTCGTGCAACCTATTCTTCTTTTGCTATCCCAGCGTGCATTGGTACCCAGTCATAGGCTAGGTGTCCAAAATCACCTGAATTGTAATACCCCAAAGTCCTTTCCATCTGTAACCATTGAAGCCTTTCCTCCTCATCATCCCAAGTAGTAGAAGCTTTGTAGAACCTGCTAGGGCACCAAATAATGGAAAAGTGGAATCTCAGACCCACCCACCTACTACCATATCTTAGCAGGGAGTTGGCATAAAATGTAGCCCTATTAAGTACCAACCCAAAATATGGGTACCCTATTGGGTTTCAATCTCTTAGATATTTAGGTAGAACCTCCCAAATATCATGGGAAATCATCAATGCCTAGACTAAATGTGCTCTGGAGACCTGCATGAAGTCTGTGATGGTGTATTTTTGGTCCTGACGAATAGTGACTACATCTTCAGGATCTGCCCTTAACCTTTGTAAATCATCTTTCACGACATTAGGTAATGTATACTCATCCCTCACATTTAAGCTTGCCTTGGCCTCCATTCTCCTGTAGAACTCTGCATCTTTTTTCCATTGAGAGAGACCGAGTATATGAAAAGTGAATGCATGTAATTGAATATCTCCAACACCAGGGTTAGGATTCCAGGGAGCATTGTCAGGGAGGATGAAATTATAAAAATAGAGTTGACACAACAGATTTTGATCCTTCATCTCTGCAGAAACATAAATGTTGACAAAATCATCTAGTTGTTTAATCTCACGAGGTTGACCTGCTGCCAATTGTTTCAATTTGAAGGTTGCCCAACGATCATGCAAGAAAAGGAGGTAAGACTTAGGTGGCTCTCTATTGTTGTTTGTAAAAGTCATCATCATCTACTGTAACTCCAATTGTTGCAAGTTGATCTCTTGTTTGGGAAATTTTGGAGAAGAAGGCAGAATGATTTCATCCTTTCCCATCTTTAATGTACGTAGTTGTTTCTTCAAGGTCCTCTTCTGAGTTGGGGCCTTCTTTTCATAAAAGTTGGCTAGGGCATCAAAGCATTCCTTTGTTGTCCTTAGGTAAGCAATAAGAGGCATCATACTATCTTTAACTGAGTCAAAAATGACCCTCTTGGATTTGGTCTGCCTCTTCTTATAGGTTGTTCTTCCTGCATTTGTAGTAGGTTCTTCCATCACCCTGGTAACCAGCTCATCCAAGTCACTTTCTTCCAGGATATTAAGGACCCTAGCCTTCCAAGCATTGAAGTTTGAAGCCCCTTCAAGCCTATCTTCTGCTTTGATTGAAGAAGAAGCCATAGTGAAAATTGTTTACAGGAGAGATCTGATACAAAACAGACTTACTGTTGATCTGAAAAACAAACCCTTAATAGAGGATCTACGCAGGCTCAAAAGTTTGTCACAGATGAGCTCCTTTCACGCCCTAAGCTCAGATACCATGTTAGAATTTAAGGGCAAAACAGTAGGCTAGCTAGAAACAGAAATATGTTTTGTAAATTTCAAATAATTTGCTACTGTAATTTAGGATCAACAAAACATTAAAATTTCCGATGCATAATCTAATAGCATAAATCAGTAAGTAAAATAACATAGATTTGAGTATTACCTTAGCTGTAACAAAGAACAAAAGTAGTTGATATGTTGTTGTTACCTTCCTCAATGTATGCTTAGAAAAAGCTTAGTAGATCATGGATCAAACCCTCAGGGTAGATCTCATCATGATCATAGAGACAATGCCAAGAAGAACTCTTAGGATAGGAAACCAAAAACCAACTCAACAGGCTGAAAAACTAAAGTCCAAGCCATTGTCAAGCAATAAAGCTAAAAACAAATAACACTGTCCAACCTAGGGCTGGAAAAAGAACCCACAAACAGCCTTAACACTTTCAGCCCAAGAACACAGAAATCTGCTTTAACAAAGGCAAAATACCAGCAGTCCAAAACAGCCCTAACAATCCAGTTCACAAAGTAAGAATATTAAGGATGCTAACAAACAAGGTAAGGAAACACACAAGGGCGGCACCAGTAAAATATCAAGGCGGCATCATTTAGACCATCAATACAGCAAGGTGGTACCAGAACACCAACAACAACAAGAACCCTTTACGGCTGGCAGGGATAGACTCCTACAGGTCAACGGCAAGCTAAAATAGTGATGGCTGATAGGGATAAACCCACAGCAGCTAGAGCAGTCCAAGAACACACAAGGGAGGAGTTGAGAGGACCCTTGTAAACATGTCCAGAAGAGCCGCAACGACCATGTCACCCTGCCCAGAAGAGCCGCAACAAATCTCATTCTTCAACTCGGCTAGGAGAAAGTAAGTGTGACAAGTGAGGGATAGGCCACTCCTTATATAGTTTTAGGTAGGTAAGATAGGGTTAATACATGTTAGTCCACCTGCCATAGCTTTAGGGTTAGGTTAATACCTAACAATAAAGAAATAATATTTTACCAAATAAAATATCAAGTGGTAAATCAAAAATAGACCACAAGTAAATCAACAAGGTAATAAAACAAATCGACGAGAAGGGTTTCAAGATCAAGGTGGCCAGCTTTCTTTAGGAAGAAGTAAAGAATCGAACCAACACATCATCATACAATTAGGAGGGACATAACTCAAGCAAAGAGTTTCATTAATAAACAATAAGACGAAGTCAAAAGTCAAGTCCTTCATTAATGGCAGTTTGTCCATATG
>ML864747.1:6274-22344 GCA_009831015.1 Picea engelmannii
TCAACATTACACTTTAGTTCGAACTTAGAACTAGACTTGAGACTGACATGCTTTAGTTCGAACTTAGAACTAGACTTAAGACTTTAGTTGCAACTCAACATTACACTTTAGTTCTAAGATAGAACTAGACTCAAGACTTTAGTCGCAACTCAACATTACACTTTAGTTCTAGACTCAAGACTTTAGTTGCAACTCAACATTACTAAAAATAGAACTAGACTCAAGACTTTAGTTGCAACTCAACATTACACTTTAGTTCTAACATAGAACTAGACTCAAGACTTTAGTTACAACTCAACATTACACTTTAGTTCTAACATAGAACTAGACTCAAGACTTTAGTTACAACTCTTGACAAGGCAATTCAAAATTCTCTTCATGGTGGATAATGTTTACACGTGCCAACGCACTAGATCAATACAATTACATCATTTGCAATATTGGGAATACCATTTGTTTCTAGCTCATAGGAATTTTACATTCAACCTAAGTTTTGCTAGATACCTTGACTTTTTCTCATGGCTCACAAGGTTTGACTAGGCTCACAAAGGTTTTATGTTCCCCCTGACTTTTGCACTAGTCTATCTATGCTCACAGAGGTTGTATGTTCCCCTTGACTTTTGCACTAGATTGTCTATGCTCACAGAGGTTGTACGTTCCCCCTGACTTTTGCATTAGACTCACATACCATCTCGTTCGTCCTGACTTTTGGTTTGACTCACAGAGGTTGTTCGTTCCGCCTGGCTCTTGTCAAAACCTCACAAGACTGGTTGATTCTCCAAATCTCCTTGGCTAGCCTCAGGGTGGCCCATATGGCCTCTCATTGGAGAATGACTGTCGATGCTGCCAAATTTAACAGGCGTTTGATCTTTGTGAATAGTTGGTAAGCCTCATCTTGTATAGGTTGGAGTCTCTAAGTCATTTCCACGACTCTGCTCTGAATGGCGTGGACCTGCTGCTGGGTAGTGCGCTGCTCTTGGGATCACTTCATCCTTTCAACAACTAACAGGGGCTTCAACTGCGCCTGTAGTGTTTCTGCTTGATAATTTGCCTCTTGGAGTTGTGACTCCAGTGTCTTCAGTTCTGGGTTCTCAATGAGTCACTCATACGTTTGGGCATTGCGATCACTCAATTTCTTGCATTCCATGGCAAGAGATTTTACTCTTTTAACTGTGCTTCGAGCAATTGCTTCCCTTTGATGCTTGATATCCTGCGGAGTGTTGGGTACTGCGCAGAGCTCTAAGTATGCTATTCTTTGCTGTAGCTGTTGGATAGCTTCTGCGAGCTGCTCTCCTTGATGCGTGACTCGGTCTTCTGCCTATGGCTCTAAGCCTGTCACAGAGCGAAGTTCTCTGTTGACTGCTTCTTTCACTTCGAGTTGCTTTGCGAGCAACTGTTCCTTTTCTTGCTGCATCTGTGTTTTCTCTTCTTCAAACTTTGCCTAGAGAGCAACCTTCTCTTGTTGTGCAACTCTGCTTTGTTCTACGATTACACCTTGCACTTGCTTCAAGGCATGGGTGGCTTGTTCTGTTTCTTCTTGTGCGCGACGAAGGCGAACTTCGACTGCATTAGCTAGTCGGCGGAGTTGGGCTGGCTCATTTCCCAACCCTAGTTCTCCTGATGCAGGGGTGCAATGGACACTGCGCGGCTGGACTGAAGGGCCTGCTGTACCCCTCAGAGTTCGACCTCAATTCTGTTGTACATTTCCTCCTGCTTGGCTTCTTGTTTCTCCACGATTTCCTGCGAGGCATCGTTTAGGGCTGCTATGATGAAGTCAAAATCATCAGTAGTGAGTAGAGTCTGCATCTTGGTCACGGTGGCTCTGGATTTCTTCCGGGAAGAAGGTTTCGAGGGAGAAACCTCCCGCTTCTTCAGGGGAACAGTCTCATCTCTGGGCGGTGTTACTTTGCCTTGTTTCTGTTCAGCTTCTTTGCCATTTATCTCTTCTACTTCGTCATCACCCCCTCGGTCAGGTGATACTGAAACAATCTTTCCTGAGGCGCTGCTTAAGTCTTGGACCTCTTCAGTCTTCTTCCTGCTGCTTGTTCCAGGTGTGTCATGTTCTTTGTGAGCGATCTCCGGGCTATCCAGTTCGGGGTCGGACATCTCTGCACGGTCAACGAGGATAAGGAGGTATGCCGACCAGTCCTTAGTGATCTCCTCAAGGTCCTCTTCCGTGAGCTTGTAGTGTGACTGAAGCTACTCCTTATGTTCATCGGCTCATGATGTAATGTATATGAAGTGTCGATTTGCGCAGAACTTCATCAGGGGTCGGAAACTCTGTAGGGTGTTCAGAGTCATGTGAGGTTCAGCTTCGATGACTCTCTTTAGCTGAAGGTAATATGTGTGAAAAACAACGTTTGAATGCCACTGTTTGTTCATATCACTAGAGTACCAGAGTGTGGTGAACTTCGCAGCAAGCGGCTCGAACGGTTCAATATCCGAGAAGGTCGCACCTTCCGGCATCTCCCAGGCAACAAAGGCGATGAGGATCAAGATTCAACTAAAGTGAAAATCGTAGCCTTGATCCTATGCTTTGCAACAATCTAGTTCCAGCTGATTAACTAGGTACTTCGCTCAGTTCATCTGTAGGCCTTCTACGCACTTCCTTGCGAGGTCAACGACAAAGCCTGTGACCTGCGTAGGTCTGTTCTTCCTTACTAACTTTTCGGCTATTAATTGGCAGGCTAGGCACACTGCGCCATTCTGGATGGAGGCTACCTTGTAGCCTCGCGTCCCCTTTTCAACATCGTCGTATGTATCCTTGATCTTTTGTGCTAGTGCGCAATCTGTGGCTTTTCTTGGATAGAACTTCTGCGGGTCGGGTCCTTGCATACTTAATCCGGTGATCCTATGGATCAACGTCGGATCGACTGTGATATGACGGTCTAGCCATAAGTAGCTGCCATGGTAACATGAAAGGAGTAGCTTGACACAGGCGTTAAATTCTTGGTGCCTTCCAAAGTGTAGGATTTTCATTACATTTAACAGGGTGGACTGCGCGAGGTTCATCGTCCATGGCTGGGGGATTATCTTTGAGTTCTTCCCCTTCGTCCTGGTCAGGTATTTATATGGGGTGAGCATACTATAGTTCTTGCGATCTCCTAGGTTGAAGTCGCTAGACTTCAACGCTACGATCTTGTCCTGCTGCACTCGAATTGCGCGTATCCCCTTCGGGAGGTACGCAGTAACCATGGTGTACTCGAAATCTCTTGGCACACTATCTCGGCTCACCATGCCGGCCAGAGGCGGGATGTAGTCAGACAATATGGTTGGGATCAGCTTCGCATTTGCTAGGTCATCTTTGTGTTTGGTTCTCTTTTCTGCTAATGGTCGGGATGGTCTGGCTCCGCGAGCAATCGACGGAGAAGCTTGCACTCCTCTCGTCGATGATGCTTGTACACCCACAGACATCACTCTTTCAGACATGACTCTCGCAGTTATGAGGTCGATGAGTACTTCCTTCACAGAATCTTCGACTGCGCTAAGTTCTTCGGACATACACACTCGTGGTTGAATATCTTGGGTTCGAAGAGTAACTGCTCAATGCAACGGGGTGGATGGAAATAACACGATGATCACTGTGCGAAATCAACTATTCTGCGGGCTTAGATAGTCACGGTTGGCAAAAGTGTTCTCGTTGCGTGGTGCGATGGGATAAATAGATAACTTGGCAACAAATCTCTTGCAACGGGTGAGAAGCCTTCATTAACTCAGTTTTGTCCGTTATGGCGCGGTCCCAACGGTCTGGTGGCGAATTTTCTGACCATAAATTCCTTTCTACCCGTTCGAGCCGTCGGTCTAACAGTTATACTGTTCCCAACGGCTATATTGCTTCGCGATGGCAAAGTGCCATGTCGTTGTTCTGATATCCCGACGAAGTTCTAATTTTGCAAATTTTCCTTCTGCGTAGTTTCCTCTGGAACCTTCTGTAACTTTTCGATCTTAGCTTTCTTCTTACTTAGTTTTCTAGCCTTCTTTCCGGTGAGCTTCATCTCGATATTCCTTTTTCCATTCTGCTTCTTATCTTCTTTTGACATAGTAACTTCACGATGTTGAGATTCTTTCCTAGAAATCAGGGGTAATACTTCATCTGTATATGGAATAGGTACTTCAGTCTTCTATGGGTCTTCTAGTGTTCTTCCCACTTCGACATCCAAGTCTCTGGTTTTAAATAGCTTCGCTCGGTTCTCCTGTTCTTCAATCAAGTGTGCGATCCTCCTAGTCATGAAATCTTTCAACTCTTGCTTCTTCTGCTCTAAGACTTCTTCTTCTTTCCTTTTAGTCTGGTCCTTCTCGATCCAATGTTTTTATAGTAACATAGTAAATTGAGCGTTGTTCTCAATAAATTTAGCAACCTTAAAATCTTCCTCTGTCGAAGTTCCATTGGCATTCATAGATATCTGGGTAAGTCTTCTATATAGGGTTATCAGTTTTCCTCTGAATAATCCTATTCCTCCTAATGAAGGAATCATAGCAGGCTCCCCTAAAAGTTCCCAAGTTCTTTCTGTCATGATATTCACCTGTGTTTCCTCATCCAAAACACAATCAATGTCGAAGTCTCCTATTCTTACTTCAATGCATTCTTTTTCTTTGAAGATCTCTGATAAGTTGATATGTCGGTGATCATTCAAGGTTTCTTTCATCTGTAGCAATACTTTCTCTGATTATTTCTGGGGTTCTATCATGGTTTCAGTTGCTTAACCTTTCTCGTGGTCTTCTTGTCTCATATTCATCCTTTCAACCTTAGCAATCATTCTAGGGCAATCCAATACTTCATGGTCCATAGCTTTGCAACAAAGACAACTAGATCTTCTACCAGGGCATTCCTTAGCCAGATGTTCTGGTCGTTTGCAATTGTAACAAAGGGTTAATCCTCGTTTTCTTTTAAATGATCCCCAACGTTTCCTGTACTGCGTGCTAGGATCATGGTAGTTAATCTGCAACAAATTCTTTCTAGGATCCTGCATCCATTTGTTAGTCCAAACATTGTCTCTATGCATAGCTATAACATATCTTTCACTATTCTTATCAGATCTACTCATATCAAATCTTCTTTCATCTATCAGTGCCCTAGTTTTCAAGCTAGGACCAATCTTATCAAACATACCTAGATCCATACTCTAGAAACAAAAATTTCCACTAATCTTACTTTCAACAGAGCACAAAGCTTCCGGATCTAAAACTTTTCACTATTCTTACCTCTTTTTTAAAAAACAAATTCTCACTTTTACCTTCTCAGAGCACAAAGCGTTCAGATCTTACCTCTTTTCTTCAGATCAGACTTCTTTTCTTAGCACAGAGCTTCACAGATCGAGTAGAATACTGCGCATTAGAGAGAAAGATCTACGCATAGAGCTTCACAGATCGAGTAGAATACTGCGCATTAGAGCGACAAATCTACACACAAAGATTTCACAATTTCAGGTTAGATCTTCGCACAAAGCTTCTTCTTTCTCAGTTCTCAACAATAACAGTTTTAGTTCGAATCTTTGCACAAAACTTCTTCTTTCTCAGTTCCCAATAATCACAGTTTCAGTCCTGGCAACAAAACCATTTGTTGGCACATGAGCAGACTTAGGGTTCAACGCACCAACAAAACCCTAACTACCGACCCTTTCAGCAACACCTGTGAAGCAGATGAAGTCTCACCCAAGGTAGAGGCAGGGGTGGTTGCATGGCTGAGATGTCTGCAACCTTAGCTGGGACACATATATGTGATTCTAACACTTAACATAGCACTCAACAGTTAACATTCACCAATATCCAATTCTTAGTTACAACGCAGTTAAACCCTA
Organism: Picea engelmannii; assembly: GCA_009831015.1. Classification (NCBI taxonomy): domain Eukaryota; kingdom Viridiplantae; phylum Streptophyta; class Pinopsida; order Pinales; family Pinaceae; genus Picea; species Picea engelmannii. The sequence goes on from ML864747.1 coordinate 12,073, forward strand.
ATTACAGAGTATCACAATATTCATTCAAATCCAAGGTATTTAAGCACTAAGCATATGCACATAAGTCAGATCTAACATCCATCCGTATCATTAAGCATTAAGCGTCAACAAATCTATCTATCATTCATCTGTATTAAAGCACTAAGCAAGTAAACACAAACACATCAATACATTGCACAAAGCATATCAACACATCATGTCTGTGGTTCACCCCCACCCTGGGGCTATGTCCACCAACTCTTCTCTTCTTTATTATCTTTGGTCAAGCTTCTTACAGGCACATAGCATCCAAGTCCTACTCCGCAGAAGACAAGAGATCTGCGCGCCTCCGCCAGATCCTCCTTCTTCTAGCTAAGGTACAACACCAAGCCTTCACACAGTCTCTTACATCTACTTGCACTAGTCTTGCAAGCCTCACACATTATGCACAAAGCACTTACAACACTTGATCACATAGATCAAACTCTAGCACTTAGCACATTGACCTACTAGGTCTTCTTACATCGCCTAGCTACTTACTTATACATTACAAAATAGGCCTAAGCATGGGTAAACCCATGGGCCGACATCCTCATATCCATTACATAATCTCGAATCCCAAAAAGGGCCCTAAAAGGGATCGAGATCCCGCGATCTCCGCTTCATTTTGCGTTGGGACTTTGACAACTTGTCGAAGTCCCAAAAATAGGTCAAACATGACCAAAAATCCTCAAAACTTGGTCAAGGGCCCCAAAAATAGGTCAAACATGACCAAGAATCCTCAAAACTTGGTCAAGGGCCAACAATGTGGAATGACACATGCATGATGATGTGGAACTAGTGTCCACATGACATCCTTTGACGTAGCCATGTCACCTCCTTTGCCACCTTTTCTTGCCATGTAGTCCTTCGTGGCCTCCTTTGTCTTTTTCCTTTTTCTTTTTCACTTTAACATTAAATTTTAATTTAATTGTGGGCCACCTCATACACGATTGTCCTTATCCACCCACCTAGCACAATTTTGACCATAGATGGGACATGGGGTCTCGCTCTACCATGACATACTCCACTTGGTGCACCATCCTTAATCGATGTGACCGAAAGGGGTCCCATCTCCAACACCCTATATTGGTGCATGTGTTTCCCTCCGTAGATCTCAGATGTCGTCGATTTAATTTTTCTCTATAGTCTCATAACATGTCGAGCACATAACATGTCGTCGATTTATACCTATTACGAGCACATAACATGTCGTCGATTTAATTTTTCTCTATAGTCTCATAACCGTTTACCACCCATTACTGTTGAGGGAACACACGTCACCCTGACAACGATTACATGCGCTATGCAAATTTTTGCAAAACCACCTCACTTGCTCCCGTAAACCGCCTTTTGGGCTTGGCCACCTAGCCATTGTGGGCCTTGGCTTGTGGTTTCCATCTGCACGCCCTGTTTTTTCCAGGCTTGGCCTTTGCAACCCATCAACTCTATCATTTGTTTATTCTTCCACTGAATTCGACCCTTATCCTTTCAATTCGACATCTTCGTGCCAATTACCCACTGGATTTCATCCAAAATTGGGTATTTTCTCACAGTTTTAAGGTTTTCCCAATGAAGACCGAACTCCGCAACCATAAATTTATTTAATTCATGCCTCTACATGCTTGCGTAGAAATCAAGTTTTTAAGGATTTCAACCACCATTCTTGAATTCACCTTAAGGAATTTTATCAAACATTTAGTCGATAACCTGTAACTTCTTCACATCCATGCAAACTAGTTTCTGACCAACCCATACATCCTCAATGTTGTAACCATGGCTTTGATACCACTTTATAACATACCCAACCACCCTTGTACATTGTTGGGGCAATGAGGTACTTCAAAATTCCTTCCATCTCACTCAATACTTTGCTTTGATACCTTTCTCTCTCATGCCCAACCTTCTAGCCAGGCTGAGATTCACATTCCATAACTTTGTTACCATAATTTCATCACTCTTTTGTTATTAATTTAATTAATGCATGTAACATAACAGTGCAAACTCATACATACAAACAAAACAACAATCAATTCATAACATAATATCAATTATTTAACATAATCACACATAAACGATACACACTATCTCTTGGGAATAATTCACCAACTCGTTGCAAACGAAGGACATTCCACCCAACCATAGGCTCGTTGCTTGCCATCTTTCCACAACAAGGCCTCCCTTGAGATGAAGCTATGAGTCCACAAGGACGAAACACCTATGGCTGGCTCTAATCCTCTCACACAACCCAATTTCCCAGCATATCATAGTTTGTTAACTCCCACATCAATTCCAATCCATTAGTTGTCTTTTCCCTTCAACCTACACAACCTAAGGAATGGGATCTCCTTCTCTGCCATGCAGTCCCTCAGGCTATCCCACTTGACTCCAGGGCTCCAACACATGTCGACCAATAAATCACTTTGTTGAGGACTCCGAGAATTCTCAACTGTAAGGGAGTTTCTCAATGGCCACTGTTTCCCTCTAATAGGGTCTTAATATTTCACATGGTTTCGGGACAACAATTCCCATATTTTATCACAACCACATTATCCATGATTACATGACATGCATTTCCCATGACTCCCAATACATTCATAGGATGGGAACTTAGGCTCTTAGAGACAACTTCCCCCTAAGGAAGGATGAGAGAATAATCCTTTGCATAACCAAAAAACATGGTTTATATTACATGAATGGAAGATTCCACATGTCTTCACAAGAAGCCCATGTATCTCTCTCTGCACCTCTTTCCAAGGTTGATATGGGTTAGCATAATTTAAGGTAAATGACCCAGGATTAGAATATAATAATAATGTTTCTCTTGCCCCCCCTTTCCCCAAAATCCCCCTATCTTTCCTCTCTTGTGGAATCATAGCCCACCATGTATTTCATCCTTCTATGTCTGCAGTCGGTGATATATTTTTATTATTCAATGTACAATTTACATAATACATTACTTGGCTCTTAGCCTTTCATCATATATATATATATATATATATATATACACATTTGCCAATCCGGGGTTCAAAACTGGAGTGTTACACCAATGATCAAGGCTACACATGGCATTGGAATTGGATGTAAAGAAGCTAAGGTTCCACCACACCATATATCATAGATTGAAATCCCTCACAAATAATTATTTTAATGACCCTCTTTATGACCTTAAATTAATGGTTATTGATTAATTTTTCTAAATCTATTTCAGCTAGAAATGTTGATAAGCTCTGTAAAATACTTCCTCAATTATGTAAGACATATGGTGTTGTACCTATAAAAGTTGGCTTGGTTTCAAACAAATGTACTCTTTGAAATAGTTGTACAAGTGGAAAAATATTTCCATTCTTATTTTCTCAATGCCAAAGGTAGTTGCAACAAGATTCTCTTAAAATGTAGTAAAATGGGTTACAGTTACATTTAACAAGAGCTTAGATGTTGACATTTCATCAAGGAACTAGGCCAATTCTAAATCACCCTCATGTGAGCATTGTAGCGAATGGTAGTTTTGGATACCTCAGTGCATAAACTAATTAAAAAATTAGACGTTTATTCATTTGGATTTTTCTATTGTAGGTATTGTGTGCACAATACATTCTTATCAAACAATTTCAAAAGAATGCGTAATCTTAAATGGAGTTTGCACTCTTCAAAGAAGGGGAATTTCAAATCAAAAGAAGAAAAAAAATACAATTTCTTAAATTTTTTGTAGAGACCAACTTCTTACTCTTCTATGAATCCAACACGATTTTTTAGCAACTTAAATTTCTATGTTAATTATTAATATCGTTACTACCATAACAAAATATATGATTTATGAATTCTAAACTCTTTCAAAAGTCTGAAATTTATGGGAAAGTGTGTGGATATTACACATTCCTTGACATTAGTAATTCATGCAATTATTATTGCATCTACTAATTTTTATTTGATGCTGATGATTGCAAGTGGCCTCCAAGGAAATGTGTAGCGAGGTGAACAACACCCATTGCAAAACAAATACCAATGGGGTTTATTGGGTCCTCCATGGATGTAAGTTGTAGTATAAGGTAAGGCAAGTTTTTCTAGTTACAATAAAACTCCATGTAAAAACATACCTACTAATTCCAAAGTCAATCTAGTTAATTCACAAGGGCGTTGTCTAACTGTTCTACGTTTTTGTCTTTTTTGTCGAAATCCAACAACATAAATATGTACAAAATCTAAATTTTCTATTATTTAAATTGCATTTTGTTGAAATAATGTAACTGCAAAGAGTATTCTAATTATTATTGATGTATTATTCATTAGATCAATCCCCTTTTGCGGATTGATTATGTTGGGTATAGTAAATGACCAAATCCCCTTTTACGGATTGGTCAAACCCTAATTGTAATGGGCTAAATGAAAAGTCGACCCCAAATATATTAAAGTGGTTATAACCACCCAAACTATTATTAAAGTGGTTATAACCACCCAGATTGAGAAGTCGGCCTGCCAGTGAAAAGACACCTCACTCCAGCGCCTGTCAGATTGTATAAATAAAGAGGCTAGCGCCTCATTTGGACACACACTCACTTGTTCATCAGAGCACAAGTTTGGAGCTGCAGTTGGAGAAGAGAGAGAGAGAGAGACAGAGAGAGAGAGAGAGACACTTCTTGGAGAGGACTTTCTGTATTTGTTTGACTTATCTCTTGGCATTGTATTGGCTATCTATATTAAGGAAGTTTTTGCTGGGTTTTCTCCCCCATGAGGGTTTCCTAGGATAAATGATGTGTCTCTTGTGATTGTGTATTTCTCAGTGATCCTATCTATGCTATTATTATCTAATGAAATGAAATGAAACTCAATAATAGCTTAAACCTTAACATGGTATCAAAGCTAAGCTGAAGAGAGCATCTTTTACAAGAGAAAGAGAAAAACGTCACTGTTGTCGTACATGCAAATTAGGGCTTTTTATTGAAGAAGAGTTTCAGTCTCAAAACCATCTAGAAAAGTGCACCCTAACCCAAGGAGTTCTTTGGCACCTTCAGTGCACCTTTTCAGTGGGCAGATCTCTCGGAAAGTGAAACCCTAGTTTTCATCTGTACCAGAAAACCAGAAGTACCAGAAGTACCAGAAAATCAGAAGCACTAGTCCAGAAATCCGCTAGTCAAGTTTGAGGGGGTAAAAGCTGGAGTTTTAGAAATCTGACTGCACCAGCTTACTCGCCTCAGCTCAGCGCATCTATCCCCTGGATAAAAAATTAAAAATTTGAAGTTTGAAAAATTAGGGTTTTCTCATAAAACCCTAAGTTGCAGTTGCAGTCTCAGAACCAGTTGCAGTATCAATTGCAGTTGCAATACTAGTTGAAGTATCAGCCGTAGTACCAATTGTAGTCACCCTTGAAGTTTTTAAGAGTTGGTGATTATTGCCGCTGTTACCAGATGATGCCAGTCCCTGCAAATGCTATCAGAGGTATGTACTCACATATGTTTAAATTGTTAAGCGTTAAAGGGTATTTGCAGGAGAAGGGATCTCTTGCCATAGATCCAGAAGGATCTCAAGATCCAACACATTCAGAGGAATAATGCAACCCAGGTGTGATTATTCTGATATGCATTTATTTGCTATGACATTATTTTGATCAGTGTTGCATGTTGTAGCTATGACCATCATTCTAACCTTTGGTCAAAAATCCAAGTCAAGGTATTAGATTGATTAAAAGTTGAGATCATATAGTTTAACCTCTAGCCCAACCTTCCTTCAATATATCATATTGTCTTAATACAGAAGACAGGTTGAAGAAAGCACACTCATTCTTGAGGACAAGGCTCCAGGTTCCAGATTTGATTAATTAAGTTGATAAGATTCAAAGTTGCACATGACAAGTTGATAACTACCCCTTTACAACTAAACACTATAGTTAAGATAACAGTCTTTGAAAAGTATTATACTTGGTAGCATGTGAGCATATTGAGATAAATGCTTAATGTAATCATTTGCCTGATACAACTAACATCTCCTATAGGAGAAACCTCTTGTGTTAGTTCCAGGTTGCCATGGAGGAATGGTTGATCACAACACTATAAGAGCGTTGACCTCATTTCGTATTGTATTTCTTACTTTTGATTCTTACTTCAGACAGGTCACAAGTGATAGCTTTAAAGGAGCCACTGTGATGATGATTCGTGCTATTGTTTTATCTACTACTATCAAAAGAGTATTATTCTTGCTTGTTGACCTTGTTTCAGGTCACAGGTGATAACTCTGAGGAAGCTATAGTGAAGGTTGCTAAAGGCAACATATTATATGAGACATGAAACAGACTGTGTATATGACCATATACACTCATGTACCAAAGAAGATGAAGAAGAAGCTATCTCTTGAGATTCAAAGTATCTCATATGAAGATTGATTGAAAGGAGCAGAAGGCTCCAAAGATGACTGAACATTAGAACGAGAATCATAACTCATTTGAAGCCTGACTTTGTCCTTCACATCTAGACTTGGATTTCAACACCAAGTATACCCTGTAAGAGATGATGAAGACCCTATAGACTCAGAAGAAATCGAGAGTAAGGCTGATCTCAGAAAGTATCAGATGAATAGTCAACTTCCATGACTGGGAGACAGATGCTGTGAGAAGACTAGATCGTAGCTTCATAAACTTCTAGGAGATATGAAATCTCCTGGGAAGATTCTCTTGTTTCGGTGAAAAAGAAGGAAGCCAGTCAGAAAGACTAGGATATGGATTCTTTTGTGAGAAGAGAAGTCAACATTGACTTTCAATATTGATCTATACAGATCAAACATGTTGCAGATATACAAGCTTGTATGTCCAAAGGATTCTCCTAGCAAAAGGGAGAAGACTACGATGAGACACTTATTGAAGAAATAGTTCCAGTATTTATGAAGACAACCAAAACAACCATGATTCATATATAGTATGAGATGCAGGGGGAGCAATCCCCATATTTAAAATTGAGTGGCAATTGGTGCAGTACGTCAGTTGGTTCATGGAGACATGACTACAATGAAAGATAGAGTTACCTCCATGAAAGAAGAAGAGCTATCTTCAATATCAATTACTGAGCCACTCTCAGTTTCAAATGAAACTATTGTCGTGATAGAAGAAGAGGAGTTACTCTCATATTTTAGCAACCACAGTGAGGATGAAGCAATCATTCTTAGCCGTAGAGCAGGTGGAGGTGCAGAGTCCCAGTTCTAGAAGGAACAGTTGTAGAGAGTATAGAGGACATACTCTCAGACAGTGAGACAGATAAGTGCTTTGCAAAAAGCACATAGAGCGAGCACATGATTGTGTAGATTGAGTTGCAGCTGAGCAAGTGTACCAAATTGGTACAATGTAATGAGAAAAATTGATTTGAAGATTGAAGATAGAAAGACTCATGTCTGCCAGTTGAGGAAGGATCTGTACGTGTTGAAGCAATCTCCTAGAGCTTGATATTGCAGAGGATAGACAATCTTATGACAAGATTGGGCTTTACCAAGAGTAAAGCTAATTCTAACCTCTACTTCATAGTTATGAATGGTGATCCGGTGATATTGTTGTTGTATGTGGATGACTTATTCTTAACTGGAGAAGAAAAACTCATCACCGAATGTAAGAAGAAGCTCGCTTCAAAATTTGAGATGAAAGACCTTGGCCTAATGCATTATTTCTTAGGTCTTGAGGTATGGTAGAGCCCAGATAGAATCTTCCTTAACCAAGGGAAGTATGTAGTTGAAATTCTGAAGAGATTTTATATGTTGGAGTGCAAGTCCATGAATACACCCATGGAAACGAAGCTGAAGCTTCTGGTCGACACTTCGTCAGAATTGATTGATGCCACGCTGTATAGACAGATCATTGGATCGCTGATGTATCTGACGAACACCATACCATATATATGTTTTGCTGTGAACACTTTGAGTCAATTTCCGGTAGAACCCATACATGTTCACCTAGTTGCTGCAAAACATGTGATGAGGTACCTTAAGGGTACATTAGATTATGGTCTCAGTTATGATGGAGATCATAATTTCACACTGAGTGGGTACACTGATTCAGATTGGGCTGAAAGTGTCTCTGACATGAAGAGCACTTCAAGATGTTGTTTCAGTTTGGGATCAACCATGATCTCATGGCAGAGTAAGAAGAAATCAAGCATTGCTCTCAGTACAACGAAATCAAAATACATTGCTGCGTGTTCTGCCAGTTGTGAAGCCATATGGTTTCGTAAGTTGTTGACTGGTCTATTCGACCTAGAGATGGAAGCAACCACGATTCTATGTGATAACCAGAGCTGCATAAAGATGACAGAAAATCCTGTATTTCATGACAAGTCGAAACACATAGAGATCCGATACCATTACATCCGTGACATGGTGCAGAGAGGAGCCATAAAGCTCTAATATGTTAGCACAGATGAACAGGTTGTCGATGTGTTGACCAAGCCTCTATCTCGTGTAAAGTTTGATCACTTTCGAGATAAGATTGATATAGTCCGAAAGGACCTCCCTCAATAGGGGGAGTAGTGTTCTGTTGATATGCCAACCTAGTGCTGTGCCTCCAGCTTAATTGTTGTGTCGAGATGCCATCCTAGTGTTGTGCTTCCAGCTTAATTGTTGTGTTGAGATTCCAGTCGAGTGTTGTGCTTCCAACTTAATTTCTGTGTTGAGATGCCAACCGAGTGTTGTGCTTCCAACTTAATTGTTGTGTTGAGATGCCAACTGAGTGTTGTGCTTCTAGATTAATTGTTGTTTTGAGATTCCATCTTAATTGCTGATGCTAGCTTAATTGTTGATGCCAGCTTAATTGTTGTGTTGAGATCCCAACTTAATTGTTATGTTGAGATTCCAGCTTAATTGCTGTGTTGTGATTCCAGCTTAATTGTTGTGTTGAGATTCCAACTTAATTGTTGATGCCATCTTAATTGCTGTGTTGTGATTCCAGCTTAACTGTTGTGTTGTGATTGCAACTTAATTGTTGTGATAATGTGCCAGCGTAAGTGCTATGATGCCAACCTCGTGCTGATGACATGTCAGTCTCGTGCTGTGATGATGTGCCAGCCTTGTGCTGTGATGATGTGCCATCTTAAGTATTGTGATGCCAGCCTCGTGTTGATGACATGCCAACCTCATGCTGTGATGATGTGCCAACCTTGTGCTGTGATGGTGTGTTGCTAGCTTCGTGTTGTGATGTCAGCCTCGTGCTGAAGACTCTCAACCTAGCGCTGATGTTGATGATGCTCCAACCTTCGTGCTGTGATGTTGTTGTTGTTGATGATGCTCCAGCCTTTGTGTTGTGATATTGCTACTTTTGATGTTGTATCAACCTTGTGCTGTTATTGATGATGATGATATATTAGTGTTATACTAATCCATGTTGATGCAGTTTATGATGATGATGCCACTTCAGCTCCTTGCTGAAGATGATTATGATGATGATGATGATGTCATTTCATCTTTCATGCCGAAGATGATGATGTTACTTTAGCCTCACGCTAAAGATGATGATGATATTACCTTAGCCTCTTGCTGATGAGGATGATGATGCCATTCCAACTCCCTGTTGTGAATGATGATGTTGATGATGAGAAAAATTTCCGATGATTTATAGATACGCCAGTCAGTGTTCCAAGATGCTATTGATGATGTTGCCCTCTCTCTCGCCTGATGCTATTGTAGAATACCCTTCTTGTTAAGGGGGAGTGTTCAAATAATGTAACTGCAAAGAGTATTCTAATTATTATTGATGTATTATTCATTAGATCAATCCCCTTTTGCAGATTGATCATGTCGGGTATTGTAAATGAACAAATCCCCTTTTGCGGATTGGTCAAACCCCAATTGTAATGGGCTAAATGAAAAGTCGGCCCAAAATTTATTAAAGTGGTTATAACCACCCAGAATATTATTAAAGTGGTTATAACCACCCAGATTGAGAAGTCGACCCTGCTAGTGAAAAGACACCTCACTCCAGCGCATACCAAATTGTATAAATAAAGAGGCTAGCGCCTCATTTGGACACACACTCACTTGTTCATCAGAGCGCAAGTTTGGAGCTGCAGTTGGAGAAGAAGAAGAATAAGAGAGAGAGAGAGAGAGAGAGAGAGAGAGAGAGAGAGAGAGACTTCTTGGAGAGGAATTTCTGTATTTGTTTGAGTTATCTCTTGGCATTGTATTGGCTATCTATATTAAGGAAGTTTTTGCTGGGTTTTCTCCCCCATGAGGGTTTCCCAAGATAAATGATGTGTCTCTTGTGATTGTGTATTTCTCAGTGATCCTATC